>PVJO010007717.1:0-80073 GCA_004026905.1 Hystrix cristata | reverse complement strand
TTCATGCATCCTATCAGATCACAGTGAAATGAAATGAAACTAGAAATCAATGATAGAAATTTGACTAATACACTCCTGAACATTCAATGAACATTCAGTGGGTCACTGAAGAAATCAGGGGGATTAAAAATTTCTAGAATCATACACAACAATGGAAACATACACAACATAGGGACATAACACAATAAAGAGAAGTTCTATGCATGCCTAGATCAAAAAAGCAGAGTAACTACAGATAAATAACCTAATGATGCATCTCAAGATATCTGAAAAACGAGAACAAACTCAATCCAATAGAGAGAAAGAAATAATAAAGATCAAAGCTGAAATTAACGAAATGGAGACTAAAAGAGCAATACAAAGGATCAATAAAACAAAGAGCTGTTAGGCCAAACTAACTACAAAAGAGAGAAAGAAGACCTAAATGAGTTGACTCCCAAACATAAACTTTTCAACCTTAGTAGGACGTTTAAAGTTATAGTCCTGTCACTGGCTGGTGCCTTTGCTGAGAATTGCTCCTCATGTTTTCAACATAGTCTATATAACATACTCACTGACACAACATATAGGACCCCTCGGGATCAAACAATGCTTCTACCCTTCCCAGCCTCCCCACACCCCTTCACAAACTCCTGTAATTATATTTTTCCAATCCTATTTCCAAGGCCTTGTTGTTATAAAGTTACATAATGATCATGGTTGTACAATTCCATAAATATATTAAAAAGCACTGAACTGTAAATGGGTGAATTTTTATCATATGGGCAATATATTTTGATAAAGCTATTTTTAAAATCCTAAATGAATTTTTTTAATTTACTTCCTTGCTCACACTAGCCATATTTCCAAGTGTTCCAGAATCGCACATAAGCTAGTGGCTGCCATAATGGATAGAGCAGACACACAGAACCATTCTGTCATCACAGCAAGTTCTATTGAACAGAACTGCTCCAAAACACCAAAAGGCAAGAAATAAGAAGAAAGAGAATCTGGCAATTTAAGTCACTACCTGTGAAATAATATCCATCTAGAATGGCTAATGCTAGACTGTATATGCAACAAAAGTAGCCAGAAGATAGGATACAGTCAGATGTAGAAGCTATGAGTCATTCTGCTTTCCTACCCACCAGCATAAGTGAAAGAGGGTAGAAGAAAAAGGAAAGCAGAAAGAGAAACAAAAATTCCCATATTCTAAGTCTGTCAATGTTTGTGAGACATCACAGTATTCGTTGTCACAGCACTGGCAAAAAAATCCACTGCCCAGGCTAAACTGATTTCTCAGAAGAAGACAAAATTTATAATTCACACTAAAAAACCAGCCAAAAAAACTGAACAGACAACTTAAGATAAGTACATACAATTTGAGGTTGTCTATTATTTTCACAACTAAGTAAAGACAACATAATTTACACCAAAGGAAACTCCATTTACATAACGCTAAGTAAAGTGTTTGGAATGATCTACTCAGAACTTATGAGACTGTTTCTGTGGGCATTTTTAAAGACCAAACTGTTGACCGTTTCTCATTTTGCAGCACAAAACATTTTGTTTGTTGTATACTGCCATCAAGTGGCAACAATATATAATGCAATTTACCAAACTGCTTTTCTCCCCTCTAAAAAAAGGATTTTAAAACAAAATATTGGTATATTAAAAAGTCTGAGCAGGCAGTGTGACTTGGGAAATGCCTAAAATTCCAATTCTAGTTCAGATGCCTCACAATAATTCTCTCGCTAAGCAATTCATTTTGTTAAGGTATCTGCCACTCAGGAGCTGTATGACTGAACACACTGGTGTGCTTTTCTGCTCAGGCTCACTGCTTGTCCATAAAACGAGGCTAATATATAACCTACAAGGAAGAAAGAGTGTACACTATTCAAGATGATATAAATATAAAATGCGTAAAACATTGCAAGCACAAGGGCCTGAGTTCAATCCCCGGTACCACAAAAAAAAAAAAAAAAAAAAAAAAAAGCGTAAAACAGTGCCAGGCACATAGTAAGTGTTCAATAAATATTGGTTTTGGCTTAAGATTTGCCCATTAAAATTTAAGTATCAAAAAAAGGAGGAAATGACATTGTTTTCGACTTGAAATCTGCTTTTCAAGTTGATAGCCATTTGAAAAATAAGCCTCAGGAAAAGTCAGAAAATATGTCCAGGTTTGAGGGGCACTGAAGAGAACAAAGTGGAAAATCAAAGGCCATCTTCCCCTTACTCACAATTTGCCCTGATACTCATTCCATTTGGAATGCATGTATACAAATCTGCTAGGTAAATCACTTGGACAATGCCAACTCCATCAGTTTCGTATCTCCAGTACACTTGACAGAAAAAAGCAAAGTAAGAATATACCATGTCAGCAGACCTGCATCTCCTTATTCAAGCTTTAAAAACTTGCAAATATTTGGACAAGCACTGAAATAACTTTATAAGGCACATAATTCTGAAAATATCTTTTAAAAATACACCAATATGCCTAAAGTACACAATCTTTCAGAATTTCAAACTGGCAGAAATTCAAGTCACATAAAATAAAGATTTCCAATTCTACGGCTGAGTAAGAAAACTTCCTATCTACCATTTCCTCTCCCCAACCTGGCCATCTAGTTGGGCTGTGACTGGATGAGCACCCTTTTGTTACACACCATGTCCTGACTCTACTTCAGACTCCCTTTCCTGGCTCGACACACTATCTGTCAAGTCTTCGATCCATGTCCCGAAGGGAAGCACAGCTCTTGTCTCTGAAAATACATTCTTTTGCTGTAGTCTTAGAACACACAAACAGGTATGTTCTATTCAGATTACGGAAGCTCCAATAACGAATATAGGTATTAAATGGTTTCTACAAGCTTTATTTACATCTATAATACGCAGCTTGCAGACACTCTTCTCTAAAGACGTTTTCTAATGTCTCAGAAGTGTTTCCAACAAACGAAGCTAGATGCACCTCACTTGCACTTCTAGCTCGTTTTCCCCTGTCTTTCTCTTAACTGGCTCCAATCATGCCCATCTTTACTTGTCCAGACTTATTGCCAGTTCCTGAGCTATGGGAGTATGGCAAAGTTAAACCATTCCCAAAGGGAAAAAGAGGACATTAGCCAAAAACTTGGGGAGCCATGATTAGTCTTAACCTTTAACCTCTTGGCTCTACAAATACGTGAGAAGAGACCAGTTGAAAAATGGGGTGAGCAGGCCCAGGTCTGGCCATACTGTGGGCCTGATAAAGCCCTGAGCAGCACAGTACAATATACTTTAGTGCCATCCGTTAACTAAACTCCTGTCAATTTTCTGATGTATTGTTAGAAATCAAATCTCTTGGTTAGATCAACACTAGTTTATCAGACAACTGAAGTGTGAAGAGAGTAACTGTATTATTATTTGTTCCATTTGTATACCTGAATTCAAACTCCTGTTTTGATTTTCAGGCCCAAATAAAGTGGCCAAAAAAAAAAAAAAAAAGGAACAGGGAAAGACAACTCTCATGTCTACCACAGAAAAAGTGATCATCACAGACCATAAATATTTATATATACTTAGACAATGCAACTAACCTAAATAGAGGTGGGTGATACATCATATCCATGGATTAGCTTTTTGAGAACTAGTTAAGAACCTTTGAAATTTTAAATATCCGTGACTCAAAATAATTATTTTCAGGGTGTTAGAAAGCTGGTGAATTAAGGAGGAATGTACTTACATCACTTGAAGAGACTGTTTCTGTTTCAACAGCAACACCGCTACCACGCAGTTTCTATTATGAAATAAATAACTTATTACTTAGTTTTGTTTTAAACTTTATCCTAATTTATCAGCTTACAAAGGGGGCTGAGTGAATTTTATAATTATTTTCCCTAATCCTACTTTATAAAAAGGATGAGGATGATATAAAATATTCTAAATATATACTCTTCCAGATAATATCTTAATCAATATATCACTAAAAATGGAATAATAAATAATACGAATGCTAAGCTTTAGCTAAATTTCGTAAGTGAAGCTAACAAAAACCTCCATCTCGAGATTTACTTACTGAATTGTTTTTCTAATAAGATGACTGCCTTACAGTGAACTAGCTATGCTGTATTCTGTGACAAAGCTTTTCAAAACAGGTGCCTGATGACAGGAAGATACTACATGAGACTCAAAATTAGGTTTTCCACAGAAACACTGACGATGCTAATAACAAGCAACACCTCAGATGTTACGCAGAATGATCAAAGAAAATGTAAGTTAGAAAGTCAAAGGCTGAAAGTATAAGAAAAAAGAGGTAATGAACTTTTGAAAGGAAACATTTATTTTTTTAATTCACTAAGTACCAAGTAGATATCCACCAAAGAGTTGCATTTAAAAGTCAAAGAACAAAATATCCAAACTTGCAACTAACTTGGAGTTTTTGAAACTTTACTTCTCCTAGAATCATGAAAATATGGTCATTTTTATGAGATAAAACACTTATGGTAAAGAAAAATAGCACTATTATATTACACATACGGTACTAATACATTTGAGCAAGACAGTAAATAATTCTGTCATTTTCTTTAAACAAAACGTCTTCAATTGAATCCTGAAAATAGGCTATGAAACAAGTGTCCGCCCACAGGAAGAGAGATGGTATGACCAGAGCCACGCAGAAGCAGCTCTCAGACTGAGAAGCAAAGCCAGACTATGTCTGGTGACCTGAAGTCACCCCACAGCAGGATCTGCAAAGCAGAAATGCCAAACCACAGCTGAAAGTCAAAGATGATGACAGGAAAAGCATACAAGAAAGATAGAAAAGATCTTTAAGAGCATTTACGTAAAACCAAGAAGCTTGATTCTAATGAAAACTGTTCTAGACACTGAAGTATTTTCTTATACTACTGATGAGAGAAATAATAAGTTCCGCCAGCTGTTGGACATGGTTGCAGCCATCTAAGCATTAAATGATGTCAGTCATTTCCAGAGTGACTAATCAGTTATGATACACTACACAAATGATATTGCTAGGAGCACAAGTCTAAGATGAAACTGCCTAAAACGCTAGTGGCAAACAACAATAGTATACTCTTCCCTACCAATTTTCACTATATAAACTTAGCTACGATACATCCTTACCAGAAAGCTAACACTAAAGCAAAACGTGGTTTATTTAAAAGAAAAAATCATTTCAAAATCAAAAATAAAGAGGAGGGAGTATTTCCTATTTAAGCTTTATGATCCCAACAATATATATACATTTAGAAATAAGAATCTCATTTTCACACACCTACTTTTCCATGTTTTAAATAATTTGTTTTTGAAATACCCCCACAAATTCCATAAAATCTTCAAACTGATTGCCCTTATAAAAATACTTTATAAAACTAAGCCCACAGAGGGGTTAAAATTGATTCTATGGGCATTAAAAAAAGTTAGTTTTGTTCAAGACTCTCTAAAATATCTCTATCCAAATGTAAAACGCAAGTACCCCAAAAGAAAGCAAGCCAATAGTAAGACAAAAAATAAAGCTAAGCAATATATCATGGTATCACTCTTATGCTCAAATTAAAATCTCTTAAAATAAGAGGGCCACCAGAAGCCTAAATTACAACTTTTCTAAAATTATTTCGAATAGACATTTGCTAGTCTAAAGATAACAACGTGATACCTATCGATATTATTCTCCTACTCCCATTCCCCTATACCACCCACTCCTAACCAAAATCTTTCTCTTCTACTTTTTCTTCCTCAGAACACTCCTCTGCCACTTACCTTCACTACTCTCCTTTTCTGAGCATATCATGCCCACCTAACAGGCACTGGAAGCCTAAAAGAACTATTCCAAAGAGCCACCATAAATGTCCTGTCTTTTGCTCCATTCTGAAGAATCACAGAGATAAACAGAAAACTTGTCTTTACATAGCCATTACAAAGCCATTACATAAACTTTCTTCATCCACGGAGGAGAGCTAGACAGAGCTCAAAGTAACCAAGGTGACCAATAAGCAGCCCTCATATCTGACTCTGGGCCTAACTGAGCCTACAGCCACACTGTGACATCTTGAGAATGAGCTGTTATGTGAAACAGAACCATCTCTCAGCTGGACTTACCAGCTCCAGGCTTACCAGAGACACCTGCAAGCCTAGTACAGACTCTTGATCAAGACAAGGACAACCAGATTGACTCAAAGGCTATATAATGTGCTGTTTGCAGTTGGAAGCTGCTCAATGGCACTCAGAGCCATTTTGTTTATTGACGCACCTAGTTAAAAAATTTGGCCTAGTTATGCAACCAAAAGGGCATTAAAGACCTCATGAGGAACATTCAAAGAGCTGTCCCAAAACCAAGATTTCTCACACAAATCCTGGTGCTTTGAAATCTCAAGGCAGAAGTGGGAGCTGTGCCTGGAAGTCTCTTGGCCTGGAGCTTCCCCACATGCTCTCTCCTTCCGCGCCATTCTTTTCCTTTATCATGAGCCCCACGTGAGCATGTTCCTTGGAGTTGCACGGTACTGTCAGTTCTCCAAGCTGTGCAATCTTGCAGCTCCCTAGAAGGAAGATACTTCCTGACCACTGAAAATCAATTGTGGAAAACCACAAGTGGTAGAGAAGACAGAAAGGTTTGAACTAAAGACAGGTAAAGAAAGAGTGAGGCATGCTACCATACCTAAAGTAGTTTGGCTTGCTTAGCAAGTTCAAAATGGCATTATTTTAATGAAATGTTTTTCATAATTTAACACATTTACTGTAAATAACTTAAGAGAACATGTATGTTATAGTCCTTTCAAAGATACTAAAAGAAATTCGTTACCTGTGAACTCAGCTGAGTTTTTATCCAGTTGAAATAGTAATTTAGGTCACTGCCTTCCATCAGTTCCTTTCCCCAAGCTGCTAACTTGGCAATAATTCTTGCTGCCTGAAAATTAATAAGAAATACATTTGAATACATATCTAAAAATCATATCATATACCTTAAAAGCCAGAACTTGTAATCACTTTTATGCATGATTTTAGTAACACTCAATTCCTGCAAAAATATTTATAATTCACCTTTTATAACTTACTCTTAAACGTTAAAAATATATTTTTAAATATTTCTATGAAAGTGAGCTGAAATTAGCTGTGTTTTAAGAATTTCATGACATTCCCCAGATTTCTTTTGCATTTCAAAGGTAAGAACCAAGATTCATTTTAAGACCAGCAAAAAACTTTCCCAAAATAAACAACTTCCTTAAAAGGATTCCTGTGAGGAATGCAGAGATTGAAAATATTATCAGCAATGCATGCAGAAACAAACAGAAAAAGACAAAGGAACAAGAGACCTGACATTTATACTCCTAGCATAAGCACATCAGCAGATGATACTCCACAACACTCTGATCCTAAAAATTTTAAAAAGACTGGCCAAACGTAATTTAAATCATCAAGAAGTTAACTTGGATTTAGTGGTACACTCAATATTAATTATGAACTCTGTCTTGACTGTATGTTTGTTCTTTAATATATCTGTCAATTTTACTGTAACACTAAGAAGCCATTTAAACCTGTAATCCAGACAGTGAAAACAAGAAGGCTTTGCAATTTTAAAGAAGAAAATATATATTCATTTCTAAAAATTATTCCATAAAATGCTATTTATTTCATGAGTCCTTTTTCTTTTCATAAATGTTTAATGATATACTACACAATATCTGAATATACTAGTATATAAATATAGATATATGTGGAGAAAGAGGGAGAAAGACAGAGAACACACGTGTGAAACTGTCACTAACAGTGATCCTTAACTTGAAAAACTGAAAGACATGTACTGAAATGAGCAGCCTTCAGAGCTCCTATCTCCACTTCAGAGGCAGCCCACTCCACACTGGAAATGGAGACAGCTGTGTGTGTTCAAAGTTTTTTCTCACAATTTTCCTCTCATCCCTTAAGAATCCATTAAAGATTCTTCAGTGTTAGAGCTGCCAAACATAGCTCTTCAAGCTAAGTTTAAAACAAGAGTGCTTAAGATATTAAAAAGCAATTAATTAATTAAAATCAAATGAAACACAGAAGCTGCTTCAAAGCAAAATTTAATTCTATATAGGAAAATGTGGTTAATCCTGTTATAAACAATTCTGAGCTGTCTGCACATGTGAATTCACCACAAAATTTAGTATCAATTAACTCACCCAGAATCTACAAAACTTTTCACTACCTCAGAGCAGCCCTATGTTCTTACAGCTCCCCACTGTGCCCTTTTTACCGAACATTAAGGAAAGCTAATGTCACAGAAGTTTCTCCTCTGCAAACAAGAAGGTTACCAAGTCATAAACAGCCCAGGTGTGTATCTGTCAATTTAAAAATAACAAAATTTTCAAATATGACCAATATGAACTGTACCATATGAACAGTAAAGGGATCCTGGCGATTCAACATTGGCAGAAAGTAGGGCCAGGCAGTGTTCTTGCTACGTTTTGCATAGTCAAAGAAAATGCTGACACGCTGGTGATTTTCCTAAAACAGAAAAGACATTATATCACTAATCCAAATGAATTTCACTGAAGAATGTAACAACTGTGAAGTGCTTCTCGGTCTTTCACTTTATATTCTATCCATGTATGTTCTTTTTCCATTGTGCTCATAATTTGTGTTTCTGTCATTATTATTACATAGGATAGCGGTAGGGATATGTATTTTACAAATAAAGCCGCCACTAATAATTATGATTGTTTTAAATCACAAGGTGTGGAAATACAGGTTACATTTCTTCTCATCCTGTACCTCTGACTTAACACTGTCTACATACCTCTACCAGCAACAAAGTACGCATACCTATTGCTTCAAAAAAAAATTAAATACCTATGAACCAACCCAACCAAGGAAGTGAAAAACCTCTGAGGTGAAAACTATTGAACTCTGAAGAAAGAGACTAAAGAGGACATTAGAAAATAGAATGATATTCCCTGTTCCTAAATGGGTAGAATTAGTACCATTAAAATGGCCACACTACCAAAAGCAATTTATAGATTTAATGCAATCCCTATTAAAATAACAGCAACATTCTTTACAGAACTAGAAGAAACAATCTTAAAATTTATATGGAGCCAGAAGAGACCAGAACAGACAAAGAAAACTTAGGCAATAAGAACAAAGGGGAAGGTATCACAATTCTCGATTGTAAGTTATACTACAAAGCTACAATAACAAAAAGAGCCTGCTATTGGCACAAAGGTAACACATAGACCAACAGGAGAGAATAGAATACAGTAGTGCTGAAACAATCCCAGGCACCCTCAGCCATCTGATTTTTGACAAGGGGGCCAAAAACATACATGGGAGAAAAAAATAACCTTTTTAACATATGGTGCTGGGAAAACTGGTTACCCATGTGCGAAAGGAAACTAGATCCATATTTCTCACCGTACACTAAAATCAAATCGAAATAGATCAAAGACATCAATACAAAAACAGCAAGCCAGGCACAGTGGCACATGCCTGTAACCCCAGTACTCGGGAGGCTGAGGTGGGAGGATCACTGTGAGTTTGAGGCAAGCCTGGGCTATATAGTGAGTTTAAGGCCAGCCTGAACTAAATAGCAAGACTCTGTCTCAAAAAAATTTTTTAAATAAAAAATAATTAATATAAAAACAGAAACTTTGAAACTTCTGGAAGATAACATAGGAGCAACTCCTGAAGCAATGGGCATAAGCAAGGACTTCCTGAGCAGAACTCCAATAGCACACAAAATAATACCAAAAATCAACAAATGGGACTAAAACAAATTAAAAAGCTTCTGCACAGCAAAGGAAACAACAAAGTGGAAAAACCTTCAAAATGGGAAAAAATTTTTGCCAGCTATTCTTCCAAGAAAGGACTGATATCTAGACTATACAAAGAACTCAAAAAAATTGACGCCAAAAAAACCAACAACCAAATCAAAAAATGGGCAAATGAACTGAGTAGACATGTCTCAAAAAATGTACAAACAGCTGATAAGTACATGAAAAAAATGTTCATCATCTTTAGTCATTAGGGAAATGCTTATCAAAACAACTCTAAGATTCCATCTTACTCCAGTCAGAATGGTTATCATCAAACACACACACACACACACACACACACACACACAACAATAAATGGGCTCAAAACTTAAAACTAGAGCTTGGCGCAGTGGCACACACCTTTGTCCCAGCTCCTCAAGAGGCTTAGACAAGAGGATCTCTTACACTAAAGAGTACAAGGCCAGCCAGGCCATCGGAAAAAGAAAAAATACACACACACGCGCGCACATATATGTGTGCGTGTGTGTGTATGTCTGTATGGGGGATGCACAGCTTAGTGGTAGAGCACTTGCTTAGCATGCCTAAGGCCCTAGGTTCAATCCCCAGCACTGTATAATAAAAAAAATCTAAATTATAAGGTGCTCAAGAGAGAACAAACTTGAATGTCAAAGAACTATGAACACTAATAATTCTAAACTATTTCTTTGTTTGGTTGGTTTTTTTTTTTTTTTTGGTTCTGGGGATCGAACTCAGGGCCTTGTGCTTACAAGGCAAGCACTCTAACCACTGAGCTAAACCCCCAGCCCCTTGAACACTAATAATTCTACACCAACAAAGTTGTCCTACAAATTTGCAAACTACAGAAAAAGAATTAATGCAAAATTTAGGGAATACTACACTTTCCTGAGGCATCCATTGGCTTCATCCAATCAAGAGACCCCTGGAAAAACTTCACCAAAAGTCCAGTGGTGAAAATTCGATATATCAAAATAAAATTAATATATAAATGTTCTGAAAAAGTAAAAAAAAAAAAAACCAAAACTATAATCCTAGAATGAAAGAGAAAAGAAGAAGTAGAAAAAACCCACTGACTGTTGCAAATCAAAGACAGTACTAAAAATTCAGAGACTGGGGGTAAAGTTCAAGAGTATAACACATGCTTAGTACGTGTACAATGTTTTCAATCCTAGAACCAAAAGAAAGTGTTTTTAACCAAATTACTCTAAAACAGGAATTAACAAACAATCCTGAAGACACAAACACATACTTAAGCAAATGGAATGACATCCCTTGTTTTTGGATAGAAAAATCAGTATCATAACAATGTCATTTTTCCCTAAGTTAATTTATAAATTTAAAAATTCCAACAAACTACTTCATTGATTTGGATAAGCTCATGCTCAATTTCACATCAAAAAAAAAAAAAAAAAAAAGCTAGAAAAATATTGCAGGTAAAAAAATCTACAAAGGGAACCAGGCACAGGATCCTCTATAATTAAACCTGAGTGGTATTGGGGCACAATCACAGGCATTCCAAATAGCAGTATACAACAGTGATGGTGAACTTTTTAGAGCTTTCAATGATAACAAATAGCCCACTGCGACACATACATCATAGTTTTGCCACAACTGATAGAGGAGGTTCAAAATTAAACCTAGATACATGGGAGGTTTAATGTTAAAGGCAGCATCTGCACCACCATGAGAAAGACAGACATTTTAATAAAACCATACTAGGGTAAATGAAGGGTCATTTGGAAAACAATAAAAAATTACCTTACACCATACACAAGAACCAACTCGAACGAATCAAACATCCAAGTGTAAAAAAAAAATGAAACGATATAAGTACTAAAAGAAAGCATAGGTGAACTCTACAATAACCTAGCTATAAAGAAAAACTTTCTTTCAAGAAGCTGAGGCAGGAGGACTGTCAACAGCTCGAGGCCAGCCTGCACTACAAACTGAGTTCAAGGCCACCCTGAAATACAAAGTGAGACCTTATCTCAAAAAATCAAAACAAAACTTTGTATGACTCAAAAATCCAAATAAAAAATTTTGATAAAATTAGACTACGTAATAAAAATAAATTTTAGCATTCAAAAAATACAATATGCAAATTGAAAATGTAAATAAGCCTGGAAAAAATATTTGTACTATATATTTCAGATATATCCCTCTACATAAAGAATTCTTAAAAACTGAGGGGTAGAGCCGGGTGTGTGGATCAGTGGTAGAGCACTTGCATAGCTGCACAAAGCCCAAGGCTCAATCCCCAGTACCACAAAAAAATAAATAATTACTGTAAGGGGGTAAAAGATCTAAACCCTGACAGAAAAAACAAAAGCAAAATGGGCCAAAATATAAATAATTCCAGGGGGAAAAAAGATTAAAAAAAGTACCTTTATGAACATCCAAAGGTGCTCAATCAAAGGTATTCAATTGCCTGACAATGCCCTCCTCTGGCAAGGCTGAAGGGAAACACACACTGTGATGCACTGCTGGGGGAAATGCAAGATGGAATTGTGGACAGTATATTAACAAAACTATGCAGATAGTCTCTTTTTCCCCAGGTATCCAAATTCTGAGAAGTTACTCCTAACAATATAAAAACCTTATGCAGGGTTATTCTTTGCCTCATTATTTCGGAGTAAAACATCAGAATCAAACTCAACGCCAGAACATCTGTGGCTGATTAAATAAACTGTGGTATATCCACTACTGGAGTATTGGGTAGCTGTCAAAAATAGAATGTAGAAAATCTCTATGAATTAATATGTAATTAGTTTTGGCATTGTTTTTTAATGAAACAAGCAAAAAATAAGAGACTTATCCAGTAGTATTTTGTACAATTAAAAGGGTAAATAAAAAATATACAAGTATCTACCTATTTTTGCAGAAAAAGAAAAACAGAAATAGTAAACCAAAAACCACTGATACTGGTCAAATACAAGCACAAATGTAAGAACAGGGTACAAGAGACAGAGTAAGGTCAGTGACATTTCTCTAGTATAACCTCTTGTATAGTTTTTACTTTCTTGAAGCATGTTAACATTTTATGCACTCAAAAATAAAAACAAAACATACAAATAGAAAGGTGAGGACAAATAGAAAGCAAATAGAAATAAATGACTCCAACAGTTTTTAAAGAAAAGAACACGTATCACTGTAACATAATGTCTTTAACTCTTTCAGGAAGATACCCAGAAAAGGTATAGCTGGGACAAATGGAATTTCTCTTTCTAGTTTTTTGAGGAATCTCCATGCTGATTTCCATAGTGGTTGTACTAGTGCACGTTCCCACAATGCAGAAGGGTTCCTTTTTTCCTACAATCTTGCCAGCATTTGTTGTGTTCTGAGTTCTTGACAGTTATTCTTTCTGGAGTAAGATGAAATCTAAGTGTTATTTTAATTTGCAAGAAATTAGAAAAGTTTAAAATGTGGCAGTATTTGTATTAAGAGTTTATGAAATAATGCTAATTGTACTTCCTGTGGTGGACCTAATGTGGTCAGCGTGAGCCAGAACGCCCAGCTGGACTGAGTTGGTGTGATGCTGGGCGTAGAAGATCCACCTGAGGGTTGTTGCTGATGCAACATAAGGCAGAGTGGGAGCCGAAGCTAGTTGGTGGGCTGTTTCCCAGGAGAAGCTCTGCTGTGGCTGGTTCTCCTGAAAGGAACTCGGCTGTCCTCGTCAAAGAAGGAGCTCGGGACCTTGCTGTTGTCGAGGATGGCTGCTGTTGCTTCAGAGGAGATCTGGTTGTCATCTCTGCTGCAAGCATCGTATCCTGGTTCCAGTGAAGATTTCTTCAGCCATCATTTGCAGACACGGACGTACATGGAACAGTGCCATGGGCTCCCAGCCCTTGATTGGATCTTTTGGGTCTCCAGGGCCTAGAGGGACATTCGGCACTTCCTGCACTTGGCTTATGGGTGAATATTGTGACTTATGAATGTCCTCTATTAAATCTGCTCTCTTACAACCACTGGTTCTAGAAAAATCTAACTAAGATACTTCCCTTGCCTTGCAGGATGCTATGTAACAATTGTGTCAAACTATGTAAATATTAAGAGAAAATGATACAAATACAATTGCATCAGTTCTTGCAAATGAAAAAGGTACAAGTTAAGAAACAGTCTTTTTGCACAGTATTCTTGAAAAGCTATGAGTAAGATGAACTTCTATATTTGAAACCATATTTTCATTGTACTATGAGAATATTTTAAAATATTATAGAATAACATTTTGAAATGCTAAGAAATATAAACTTTTTAGGTGTTTCAATCCAAAATTTCAGTCTCTGAAAAAAATCATCTTTCACTTAAAATATAATATCTTGCAATATTACTTATTTAGATAGGTAGAGGATAGTGATAAATCATGTAAGCTTGAGAGCAGAAATTTTGTTTTAAAATAGTGGTTGGTATAACAAGAAATAATAGTGAATATAGACATTAAAATAATTTACCAATAAAAGAAAAAGAACATAACCACTCTGGAAGAAACTTGAACACAATACTCTGACTACACCATTGACTTAAACACAAAGACCTGCAAATTTGAAACTGTAGATAAAAAGCTTATGCTCAACAGTCTATGGGTGAGCAACTCTGAAACTACTTTCTTCTATGTATTATATGAATAGCAAATGAGCGAATACACTGAGGAAAGAAGGGGTTACAATGGTACTGTCACAAAACAGTCACAAAGATGGAAACAGGAGACTAGAAAGAATCCTAGACCTGAAAATGCACAAGTAGATACCAATGTAAACTCATAGCTTTTAATTTGTAGGTAGTATATAACAACTGAAAACATGTGTGTTACGGTTTGTGTCTAGATGTCCCCCCAAAGCCTCATGTGGTAAGAGATAGCTGGATCTAGAGTGTGTGGTTACTAAATTAATCTATTGATCGGTTTGGCATGGTTCTGCTGGGATCAAGGATGTGGAACTAAACTTAAAGGTGGGAGTGCTACCCGCCCTAAGAACAGGTAGCCTAGATAAAAGATACAGGAAGAAGCTAACTAGCTGCTTGTTTGCATTGCTTATTTGCATACATTCCTTGCATTTTCCTGACTTTATTTTGCTGCCGGTCTGCCCTGCCTCTGCCATGCTGCCCTGCCTCGGACCCAGCGGACTATAGACTGAAACCTCTGCAGACTGTGAGCTAATAAACCTTTCTTCCCCTAACTTTGGGTGTCGAGTGTTCTGTCCCAACAACGAGAGAAAAGTAATTAAAACAATGTGATATATAACCAAGATAACTAAGGCAGACTATAACATTTCTGTTTTTCTTCGCTTTACTGTTTTAAGGGAAAAAGTTATTATCAGGCTTACATCTGCTGAGTTCACTATCAGACAAGTTTGTATCAGCCTAGGATTGATATTAATACTTCCTCACATTATAAAATCACTGCTTTCTTGACTTGATGGCCTCCCATTCTTCCTAACTCCTGGGTTCCAAATAGCAGCCAAAGTGCACGTCAAATAATAGGCCATCAATAGTGTGTGTATGTGTGTAAACTGATAGGGCAACACTCACAAAGCACTCAGACTGACATTTTTATTCAAGTCTTTTGACACACGAAGACAAGCACTAGATTTAGCAGCTGGCCTGTCTCCTAGGACTTGTTCTATCCTCTACCTAAGCCTACATTATTCTCTGCTATAAAATACAAACTATGAACAGGTCCTTTGGTGTTCAAGGGCAATTAAAGCAGTAAACAGAAACTTTATGCAAATGTTATAAAAGTTTCAGATGATAAGTAAAACTATTCTTAAAAGGAACAAAAGTACTGAATCCCATGTCTAGCACTGGCCCTGGAAAATACAGGCACGAAAATCTGCTGACTGATTGCAAGACAAAGAGCCATGTCATCTGTAAGTATACAGGGTACCCAAAAAGCCTCAAGTGATTCACTAAACACTTGGTACAGTGTTGGTACAGTATTCAACAAAAAAACTTACGTATTTCAAGAAAAAATACATGTTGATTATTGATACTGTGAAAAACAATAAAGGCTTTTGTAAGCAATTCCATCTTCCACATTATTACCAAATTAAAACTAAATTTGCAATTACAACTAATCTTCACAAAATTAAGAAAACTGTATCACTGTGCACTACAAAAGAATCAATGCTGTAAGTGAAACCTTATAGAAATGTTGTTACTGTGACGTACCCAAAAAGATGAACTCAAAAAGGGGAAGAAAAAAAAAAAAACAAACAAAAAAAACAATGAACTCATCAAAGATCTTAGGCAAAGAATATACCAACCTGCAGCATGTCATCAACCATAGTTAGTATGTACTGCACTGTTTGTTCTTTGGAGATATGAGTCATCAGATTTATAAACGTTTTCGCACACTAGAAAAAAATTAAATTACTGTTAATTACTGTTTTCACTTGCAAACATCATTTTAATGGAACTTCAGTGAAACATTATTTTCCCTTCATAAAATAGGATAAAAATGCTATTAGCTAACAGAATTATATAAAATATGTACCTTTTACAAATATTGTGATGAAGTATGGAGCACTGTACAATATGACCTGCGTAAATTTTTGAGCATTATTAGTGATAAACTTCAAAATGTTTATGCATATATATATAAACATTTGAGACAAGGTCTTGCTATATAGTTCAGGCTGGCCTTGAACCCCTGGCAATCCTCCCACCTCAGCCCCGGGTGCTGGGATTACAGGTATGCCCCCCACACCCAGCAAAATGTTCACCTATTTTTAAATAGACACAACTAGTCACTATCCATTCTCGATTACATGTGGCAGTATAAAGTTAATATGGTCAATTTAAATTATCACTGGACTTAAAATATTTTACCTGATTGTGTGGTGGTGTTTTTTTAAAATGTTTACTGTGAAGCAGAAGCAGAATATCAGAACCAGGGTACTGGAGGCCAAGCACAGTGGCGCACACCTATGATCCCAGCTACTCGGGGGGCTGAGGCAGAGGCTCACAAGTTCAAGACCAGAAGGAACAACAAAGTGAGAACTTACCTCGAAAATAAAGACTAGAGACTGCAATCAAAAGGCCTTCTACAACATGTGCCATTCTACAACATGTGACAGTAACTGTGGAATTCAATAAAAACTGGACCCAGCAACAGGTTACCTACCAATTTTCCCAAGGCTGTTGTGAGAACGAGGTCAAACTATATATGGGTTCCTTCAACCAAACAGGACACTATATCAGAAAATTCGATGGGCAGTGGAACTGCATCTTATTTGGGGGGCCAGGTTCTAAACTCAGCATATTAAATCAACTAGGTACAATCAAAATTATTCTACAAAATCCTTTAACTCCCAAATATCTACAGCTTGATGGATACAATCACATTCAGTAACAGGTTTGGAGTCATACTTTGAAAAACTTTCCACACCTAACAGGTTATTAATTAAATACTTCATTCTGTATTCATTAGTTCAACAAATCCTCAGTGTAGGAAACAACATGCAATAAGGTTATGCTACAGGAAAACGCATATCTTATCAAAATCATTCTCATCGCAGAATTTAGGATGTATCTAAGAGTCATGTCTTCTATGCACAGATAGTTCGCTTAGCTTACTGAACAACAGAATTTCAAAGATTACAAAATATATCAATAGCCTTCACACCATTTAGAAAATTAATAGTAATAAATAATTGAATATTTTTGATAAAAACATTAGTGGGAATACTTTCACCTCTTTCAGCCAAAAAAAAAAATACATATGTATACATAAATTGCCCATGGCATTTCTATTATAACTTTTCTTTCAGATCTACAGTACTGCCATTTTATTTCGATAAAACCAGACACATATTTGTTTGAATAAAACCTAGCAATGACACTCAAAAGTCCCATCATGCTAGACAGCAAAATTAAGAAAGACTCCTTTTTACTCCTTAAGGGAAGAATCTTATTGACACCATTTCCCTGTATTACTGTGTACATGACCAGGACAGAGTATACACGTGTTGAATAAACACTGAATGAGATGTCTCTTCCAGTCAACACACATACACTTGGGATAAGAAGCTTTTTCAAAGGGTACTACCAATAGCAGACATCACAAAGGAAAGAAAATAACAGATCTGATTGCACAATGAAATATCAAGATAGACAAAGGCACCAAAAACCAAGTTTAAAATTCAACAAGCAAGGTGGGAACATATGGCATATCCAGGGTGGGTGCTAAAGCAGGACCCTGGGGATGCTCATATACTGCTGGCAGGCATTACAAATTGGTACAAGTCATGCGGAGTGGTGCATGCCTGTAATCCCACCTACTGCAGAGAATGAGGCAGGAAGACTGCAAGTTCTGGGCCAGCCTTGGCAACAATCCAAGATAACATCTCGAAAAAGAAGAAAACACCTACAAATTGGTACAACCTATCAATAGGCATCTTTCTAAAGTATATTAAAACCCTTGTAAATGTTCAAATTGTTTATCACATTTCTAGAGTTTATGAGGAAATAATTCATAATGATCAGCTCAAGACTGCTTATAACAGAAAAAAATGGAAGTAAAATACGTAGAGTACTGGTTTAGAACATTATGAACTGGTTTAGAACATCCATTAAGTGGAAAATTATACAATTATTTTATAAAGCCACAGTAATGGCATTACAGATATTTGGGGGAAGGATATATTCAGTTAAATGAAATGACCAAAACCATTTACATGTATCACTCCATTTTTACAAAAAAACCTTCAAATTTGCATTAATAAGTAGGTTATATTTGCACAGAAAAATATGTAGAGATGAATACTTACGGTATTCACCTAAAGTATTAACCTATGTCTACCTTAAACAGATAAATATCTAGTAGACTAATGCTTATTTTCTTCTTTTTGCTTAATAGCATCTTATTTTTCTACAACAAATATATCACTAAAGAAAATAAATCTTCAATATACATAACTATATAAACATTTTAGACTACTGTATATGAAAAACTCCATAATAATTCAAAGATAAGCAACAGATGGCGGTGTAACTCAGTGCAGTAAGCATATGGTCAGCATGTGCGAAGCCCTGGGTTCAATCCCCAGCATTGAAAAGAAAAAGGTATAAGTTAATTAAAAGGCACCAAAACCTAACAAATTAAAATTAAAAAGAATTTTAAAAGTTCAAGAAGAGATATAAAAATAATGAATCAATGAGAAAAAAATGCAATCTCATATAATCAAAATAATGATATCCCTTTTAATCTACAAATTCAAATATGTTTAATTGTATCAGGCATTTCTAACATTACTAGTGAGATTTTAAGATAAGAAAATAATCATTAAAAAATGTTAACCAAGTTTTAAAACTTCCTATACTTTGAAACAATAATTTTCCCTCTAGAAATTTAAGAAAGTTTCAAAAATAGTAGAAAAGGATCTAAGTATCAATACACCCAAAACGACATTTTTTTCTAAAGTTAACAGAAAACTGGAAATTGACGTACATGTTTTCCAATGAAAGAATTCTTAATTGAACTATGGTGCAGGGTTGGGGTGTAGATCAGTGGTAGAACATTTGCCTACCATTCACAAGGCCCTGGGTTTGATGCCCAGCACAAGAAAAAAAAACATTACAATGTATATGTACAATGTAGTATCACACGCTCATCAGATTTGTCCAGGATTGGAGGGAGAAGTTTGCTTGGGATTGAATCAGACCCCCACACATGATAACCACTGAGCTATAACCTCCACCCCTCTACAAGTTTTCATGAAATGGGGAAGCCCCCATGATAAAATGTATGTATGGATCACCTGGCTGCCTTCAGCTTGAAGCATCTCTTGCTTCTCTTCAGGAGTTCTTTTCATTTCAAACCTTTGAATAAATTCACAATCTTCAGCAGAAATCATCTGTCCCCTAGAAAGTAATAAGTTACTCTATTTAGTAAGAGTTGAAAAGCCACTGTGAAAAAATAATAGCAAACTCCTGGCCTTTCTGCTCTCTCCTTAGTAGTGTTCATTAAAAATTATGGGAGGTCAGTGTTTTGGACTAGGCTCCTACACTGGGCTCCAAAAGACTGACTAAAAACCAAAACAGTCACTTATACTAACGATCCACATCACCAAACTAGAACTAAGTTATTATTTGGCCTCAAGAAATCAAGTCAGATAACAGCCAAATTTCCCAAAAGACCAGTTTCAATGACCATAATGAAGTTCCCTCTGCCTTAATCCTTACCAAAAAAGTAATCAAGTAACCTAATGTTAACCAGTTATTTCTCTCTTGTTCTGGTTCCCTACCTTGTTTAGGAAGCTTTAACTAACTTATCAGCTTTCTGTCCTTTGTTTCTGCTTTCTTCAGCCTTTGTCTATAAAATCTACCTCCTCTGCTCAGCCCACCAGAACACTTATGCTATTTTATGGAATGAAGAGCTGTCTGATTCTGGTATCACAGACAAAGCCAATTAAGATCTTTAAACGTGTTGTAATTTTGTCTTTTGACACACTGTCTCTTGTCATGAGGATTGACATGAGGGCCCTGCCATTCGACAAGACATATGTTCAAGGCTCAGCTCTACCACTCAGTGATAGTTTGACCTTTGTGAAACCTGAACTAATTTACCTGCAAAATGGAAACAATAACCATTTGCTTTCAAGGGGCTGTACTGAGGATGAATTTAAATAATTCGTATAAGATGGTTAACACAATGCCTGGCCCACAATAAGCACTCAACAAAACGTCACCTCTTAGCATTATCCTGTCTCACCCTACCTCCCCTCCCAAGCCAAACAACTGACTCACCTTTCTAAGTCATCACAAACCAAAAACACTTTACACTGAAGTACAATCATTTCCTCCAATATATTTTGTCACTCCAGACTCAGAATAAAGTCATCCTCCCATGCTCTGAAAAACCTCTCTGCTGTGACCCCATCCCTCCGTTAGTCATTCCTTACTATCCTATTTTCCTCCCCACTCCTCAGGGGCTCCTGTACCAGTGGGTTTTGGTTCTTCAAGACTTCATCCCATGGCTCAACTCTTGGGAACTTGCTTTTCTTTCTCAAACTCATTGCTTCAGAGAGATTCAGATCAAAAGAGTTCCATTGGCCCTCTCTCCCACATAATCGCCTTCTACCTCCATGTAAAAGATTTTCACAAATGCAGCATCATCACCATTGCATCTGTCATCTTCAGTTCCAAACCTGACTTGATCTCCCAACTTCGCTTACCAAGCAACACACATACACCCATCCTAATTTTTATATGCAGATTCTTATTAAAAGACATGACCACAAAACAGCCTTGCTACCCTCTGCACCACTCTGAGAACTTCGTCCTGGCCTGAAGGAGACTGAAGGGAACCACAACAAACTGCCTGAAACTCCCCAAACACTGCACACTCTCCCAAGCTTCAGTGCCTGCCTGGGCTCCTTTTACTACAGCCCCCGGCCCCTCTGCTTGGATGACCACTATGGTAGCTTCATGTGTTCTGTGAAAACTTCTCCAATACTCCTGGGCAATTATCTGTTCCTTCCTTGTTATATCTTTCTTCTTGTTACATATATTTTATATCCCAAAATTACAATTATCATAATTTATTGTCTAATTTATTTAAAGTTCTGTGTCCTCATTAGACTTTAAACTCAACAGCAAGGGGGGTACATTATGATTCTTGTATCCTCAAGAAACAGTTTTACTGATTTCCAGCTTGACTAAAATACAGCCATGCCCATTCATTTCTGTACTGTCTAGTTAAGAAAAACCTTAATCAAATATAAACACTGTATTTTCTTTTTTTTTTTGAACACTGTATTTTCATAACATGTTAATGTATGTGAGCCAAAAGCAAATAGTCATACCTTGGTACTCAATTACTTTGAAACTCACTGAATCTGGAATGTAATACCTTTTTTTATTAGTACATGCTTGCAGTATACAATGATTTTATTTATCATGGGAAGTTGGTACATATATACTACATGTCTTAATTTTTTTTCAGCCCCTTCCCTTCTCATTCCTCCCTGCTCCTTCCAACTCTTGCTTCCCTTCCCATTCACAAAGCCTCTGTTTCCATTTTTATTTTCTTCAATTCCTTTTTCTTCCACCTCTTTTCCTTCCCCTACCTCTCTGCTCCTTCCACCTCTTGTTATCCCTTCCATTTGAAAAAGATCTCTCTACTGCCTGTTATCTATCTTTTATTTTGCTCCTTATTTGTATTTTGGGTTTCTCATATAAGAGGAACCATAAGACATTTAAACTTGCACATCTGATTTACTTCACTGAATACTGTGGTCTCAAAGTGCATCCATTTGCCTACGAACTGTGCTGGTATTCATTTATTTAGTACTTGATGCGTAAGGTACAACTTGTTGGTGTGAATTACCCTGTGACTTGTTACCCTTTCCAACCAAACAATTTGTTTGGTATTAAATTTTGGTTCTCCTCACACCTCCTAGAACCAATTAATGATGAGTACTGAGGTAACATAGTATTGGCTTTTTGACACTGGAAAACTCTTCCACAGTTTTATCATATCAATGTATGATATGATACAAAATTTATTCATTAGGCATATGTCAGGTCTAGCCCAAATAATCTGTAAACTCTTTCAGGAAAGGCATGCTGTACACCCACCAGTGTCTACACATCTACAGGCTTAACAGCAGGCACATGGTTAACACTTGGTGAGTATCTGCACATAAACACATAGGTTGGCAGGGCTCTACAAAAGAAATTTGTAAAATGGACAACATAAATGAAAGACAGAATGAAGGAAAGGGCAGAATACAACGTACACAGTACAGAGGCCACGAAACTGGAGAAACAGAAGAGAAAAACAACTGAAAACTACAATGTCACTAAAAACATTCCAAATATCAACAGTAGAGAAAGTTCTGCTTGACTTCCAGTGTTTTATGATCAACAATATTATTGTATTTAGGTTATAAACAGAACCAGGCTTTATAAACATAAAACTCCTTGTTGTTTAGCCTAAACACTCTGGAATAAGTAAGAAATTAGGAAATACAGCTTGGAATCATAATTTTGCAGTCAATTTAAACAATTACACAGATACCAATGAACAGGCTAAAGATCAGTAAGCCCTCCCCTTTCTCCTTATGCCCGTCTGTCACTGGTCCCACAATAACCCAGGTCTTTCAAGTGGGAGGGAATCTGAGAGTCATTCCTAGACTTTTTTCACTCCCGCACATCAAATCAATCACTAAGTCTTTCTCAAATCTAACCAACTCGGTCTATTCTAACAACCTTCACTACTGCTACTGCCTTTCCCTACCTCTCAGTCTTACCCACAAATCTACCCTTCATATTGTCAGCAAAACGATCCAACCAAGATCACATAATAAGAATTTTAATAGCTACCAGCAGTGGTTTTGTTCCTTTCTTTTTTTCCCCAGTACTGGGGATTGAATCCAGGAGCTGAGGCATGCTAGGCAAGCATTCTATCACTAAGTTACATCCCCAGATCTTTTTAAAATTTTATTTTTAGACAGAGTCTCACTAAGTTGCCCAGGCTGGCCTCAAAATTGCAGTCCTCCTCCTCAGCTTCCCAAGGAGCTGGAATGATAGCCATTCAGCACATCTGGCTACAGCAGTGCTTTTTAAACTGTGCTCCTTGGGACCCTAATGAGGATGGTGAATGATCTTAAGCAGGAAGCTGAGATACGCATGCCTACCTCCAATCAACTACTATTTTCATCTGTTTTACAGGCTGAGCTACTTTATTACGACTTCACATCAATCATGGCTTTCATAGATCAAGCATCACCTTGAAAAGCACTACTGACAGGACCAAATCCAAACTCCTTTCAAAGGCACCCAAACACCTAAGGACCTTCACGATCAGCCCCAGGTTGCCTCTCAGTCTCATTTGTTCCCCATTCCCTGCCTCCAAAAATGAATGACTCCCACTCTGTATGTTCTTTTATCTCCCTGCCTTTGCTCTAATTTCTTATACTTGGAAGGTTGCTCTTTGCTGCCACATGACTGAATACCACACATCCTTGAAAACTCAGTTCAGGGATCATTCCGTTCAGGAAAACTACTTCAGACTAGGGTAAGTTGTCCTTTTTCTATGTTCTTATCACACCCTGGGCCATCTTTCTAGTTTAACAGTTAACATACTAAATTAAAATTATTGTTTAAATAGTATGAGTTCCTTTATGGATGGTATTCTACATCCTTTCTTAAGCCACAAAGCCAAAAAAAGCCTCAAAATTAGTGGTTGGTCAATACACATTTGATGAGTGACTGAGACTTTAAAAAGTCATTTTTGTACACTGTAGATCCCTCCAACAACAAAATAAACTGCTAAGTATAAAAGAACAGATTCCTCAATTTGTTCTTCAAAATATATATGCAAATTGAACTGAATTTCCTCAATAATTCACTTAAAAACATGGCAAAACAGATATGAAATCTAGCCAACATGATAAATCATGGTCAAGAACAAATGAGTGCTAACTTTATAAACAAAGAATACTATAAGTAATACCAACACAATAAATCTTAATATACACAAGGGAGAAAAAGTAACATGTATTGAATGTATTCAATATTCTAATGCTTGTGTTCAACTGTAGTAATACTTGAACTACATTATTTCAGCAGCAAGCAAAAGGGTATGTATGGATCCCCGTCTTATATCTACTCAGAGTAGTTAAACGATTTGCCTAAGATCACTAAACTAACAGAGAGAACCAAAATTCAAACCCAGCTCTCAAACCTCAAATCTCCAAAATTTCTAAGAGCTACTTTTCAACCACTTGTCCCCACTCTGACCACCAAGGCATACTGGGCCCATAAGACACAGTTTGACCCTCACCCCCTTCCTCCCTCCACAGCAATGAACATCTCTCCTATGTGTCCCACTCATTCAAAAAGTACTCTTTCTAGACATGAGGTCAGAAACACTATGTATGAGCAGCCCTACGGCCCCACTAGAACCACAAGTTATTTCCACCACACTACACTAAGACAGTTAACTGTTCTAAAGAGGAAATATTTCTTCCACATTTATTAGTATTTTTCCAGTATTTCTCTCATAGATGCATGATCATGAAAGAGTCTGATACAAAAGCACATGACTATTCATGATTCACAGCAGATCAGTACTTACTGAAGATAAGACTGCCAGTTCACTTTATTGGCTCGAACTTCTGCAGCCTTGGCCGCAATAATGTTGGTAGGGACAGCAGCATCCACAGCACCTCGAATATCCATTTTGGTCATCTAAAATTTATGATCTTTAATGTTTTTCAGATCTTCAATTTGGATGCAAGGTAAAAACAGAATACTAAGTATTATTTTTTACAACTACTATTATTACTATCACTATTATCACTTTAATGTCCTCAGGCACTCAACTCAAATATTAAACATCCTAGGTTTGAAAACACTAACTTTACATTTCAAGTCTTATCCAATGCTCCACAAAAAGGTTCTATATAGCTTCTCCTTTCCAGGAAACGTTTCTTAATTATTAGCCCTAATATTATAGTGGTATTTTTTAAAATGACCATTTAAGATACTGACATCAGCAATCATGAATAAACAGGATAGGCATACAAAAAATTTTGGTGCTGAGGACTGAATCCAGGGTCTTCTATATTTGTTTGCTAGGAAACTATTTGGGCGGGTGGGTGCTGGGGATTGAACTCAGAACCTTGCCACTTGAGCTAAATCCCCAACCCAGCTAGGAAACTATCCTAAGTGTACTTATTGGGTTCAATTTTCCTCTTCTGACAGAAAAAATATGAACCTGTACAATACAGATACAGGCAATTACTGTACATAATTAACGTTTACTAAGCATCGTTTTGAAGTGACACATTAAAAATTGTAAGTTCCTTCTAAAATCACGCATTCAAATTAAAGTATATAAAGTGGGAATGCAATTTTCAGAAGACAAGGCTTCCCATTTTCAACATAAATTTATAGCACTGTATTTTCAAAATCAATTTTGGGAAAAAAATTTTAAAACAAATACTTATTACAATTGTAATATAGCCAACAATGGGAGTCTGCTCTGAGGACAAGCACTTACAATAATGAGCTTCTAAGTAATTTTCACTCCTAAAATTACAGGTAAAAGCTTAAACCTAATTTTTTATCACGAGACAAAATACAGGTCTCCGTTCGCAAAATACAAGTTCTTGGCCACCACCACACACGCACACACACAAAAAGCGAAAATTATACCCAAAATTCCATTCGGAGTTCCCAGCGACCTCAGTCAATCTGAAAGTTAATCTCTGTATCTGAGGATCTGCTGCGTAAACAGGTAGTTTAGTGGCTCCTGGTAAAAACAGGCTCCGTCTTGGACAGACTGGAACGCCAGGAACAACCAGGCTCGGCCCCAGCGGCACCCCAAGACTGTTAGCTAGTGCCCAGCGAGTCGCGCCTCCAGAGGCCAGGGCCGTGACCCAATCCTGGAAAAAGGATACCTCCTCCCGGCCCCCCGCACTCCCGATCACCCTTTCACGTTCCTTCCCCCCTCTCCGAAGGCAGCGCCTTTCGAAAACCTGGCTGAGGCCTGGAAGGAAGAAAATCTAGCAACCGGGGCCGGAAGAGGACCGAAGGGGCCGAAGGGGAGAAACCGGCACGCCCAGGGAAGCTGGAGAACCCGCAGGGGTCGCCTCAGCTGGGCAGGTGCCGGACTGAAACAACCTTGGGGACCCCACAACGCACCCAGAGGCGGCAGGAAGGGCGCGGCGGTCCGGGGTGTCCGGGCCACAGCCAGGCTGCAGCGCCGAGTGGGAGCCAAGTTGGCGATTCTTGCGGGGTCGGGACTTGAGCTGCGGTGGGAGACGCGGGGGCCACAAGGTGAAGGGAATCCTGCAACACGGAGACTGTGGCGGCGGCACAGGCAGGAGGAAGCCGCAGCTGCCACAGAATGACGGGAGCGTCGGTCACGTGAACAAAGGCACGTGACCGCCGCGGCAGGCGGAAGCCGGGAGAGTCCAAAACGGCCGGAGGAGGGGCGTTCCGCGGCGGAGGGCCCAGCCGCGTACTGGATTTGGCGGGCTGGCGACCAAGATGTTAGCGCCAGAAGGAGACAGAGTTCGCGACCCAGCCAGCCTGCGGCAGAACAGAGCCAGGACCTGCGCCCCTAAACCCAGCGCTCCGCCTGGGACAACCGAGGACCTGGGTTTGGAAACCAGATCATGGTTTCGGAAAGGTTAATTCAGTGGCTTTAAATACTTTGATTTGTGTTTCTCCAATGCTGGAGTAAAACCCTTCTGAGTTCTGAATACCCAACATCTTGTAAATGAGTGTTTCTTCTCTGCACTTTGAGAACAGGTACTATTCCCAGCCCTGTGTGAGCTCTAAGGATTTTTTTCCTGTACTACCCTGGACAGGTCTTTTCCTGGCCTTATCTCCTCCCATCAGTGTACTGATCCGTGCTCAGATGAATCCTCAGGGGACCCTCTAAAGATCGCTAGGTTCTCCTGCTGGTGCCCCTCTTCCTCTCCAGTGCTCTGCCCTGTGAACCGTAGCCCCCCTTGGCTTCTGCAGACTCCTACTCCATCTCCTCTGGGAGACGACAGCCTCCACCTGGGCCCCCTGCCCCAAGCCACAGGCTGGAAACTTTCCTCCAAACAGGAACTAAGGCATCCACGGAGCTCACTTCATTTGTTTTCATCGGTTGGGAATCGCTGCCCTTTGTTGCTGATGCCCAGTGTCTTCAGTCCCATTTTTTCATATGCTTAGTTAAGTTTACTAGCTATTCCAACTGGAAAGGTAAAGTCAATTACTGTCACAAAACCTTGACAAGAACTGGAAATTCGAGTGTTCCTTTGAAACCAAATCTAAAGAAAAATGCTTTCATAGAAGGTGAAGCAGAAACTGATTGTATATCAATAAACTGTGAAACAGTGAAACAGAGAAAATGTTATTTTAAAAATCAGCAAAATAATTCTGTGGTGGCTCATACCTGGGAGACAGGCAGGAGAGTATGGAGTTCTAGGGAAGTCCGGGCAGCACAGGAAACATAGGCAACATATCAAGATCCTGCCTTGTTTTTTTTTTAAAAAAAAAAAAAAACAGTAAAATATTTCCTGCTTTACTTCCAAATCAAAAAGCAAATTACAAGCTTTCGTCAAAACGTGTTCAGGTTCTTTATTCTCAAAACAGCCTTCCTTTGGTCTTCCTCCAGAATTCTGAATTGTCCCATATTGTCATTATTTTTAATTCATATTTAAGGAAACTAGTTTCCACTGTTGAGGAATAAAATGTGTATCTCAGTGCCTCTGACGTTGGAAGAGGTCCTCTTGCCCTTTGCTGTAGTTCAGGTGTTGACTGTCTCTCAGAGGACCATGTGTTGAAGGGTTGGTCCTCAGGGTGGTGCTATTGGGAATTGCTCTGGACTTTTAGAAGGAATAGTATTATAGGAGATCCTCAGATTATTGGGGTTATACTCTGGAAGAGAACTGTAGGACCCCAACTCTTTCTTTTTCCTCTTTTACTTCCCAGCCTTGAGGTAAAGAGTTTTCTCCACCATGCTCCCTGTCATTGCCATCCAGCGTATGTAACAGAGGCCCAAAGCAATGGGTCTGCCCAGTCTTGAACTGGAACCTCCAAAATTGTGAACCATAATAAACCTTTTCTCTTTCCAAGTTTAATATCTCGGGCATTTTACAGTGATGACACACAATTCATGTCATGACAAGACAAAGAATAAATGCCGAATTCTGGAATTTACACAACATATTAGAAATCGTGAGCTGTCAGGAATATCTGCGAAAAATATAAGGATTTGAACTAAGCACTTGGTAAGCCAAATAACAAAATCCTCTCTACCACTTTTGTTAATAACTCATAGTTACTATGAAGCTGAAATAGCATCATCTTGGGATATATGTTGTGATGTGTTCAGAGGTTGTCATGGATGTAAAGTTTCTTTACATTTGAAAGCAAGACTGCTTATTTTTTCTTGATGTTTATCAGCATGAAGAGGTTAGCAAGATATATTTGAGCAAAACTATTGTCTTTTCTGAAGGTTTACCTGGGAGTCAATATAAAAAGCCAATAATATGTTAGCACCAATAACATCAGTATGTTAATTTGAAGTTCATATAAAATAACCAGACAGAGAGGGAAAGAATCAATCTTTCTAGAGTTTAGGATGGACATATGGACTGGAGATATGATTTGAGTATCTTCAATATAGAAGATAAAATTCAAATGTTGAAAACAAATGTCGTTGGCCAGAAGAATATGAATTAAAGGAGGCTGAAGGAAAAATCCTGTGGAAGAGGAAAAAGGATGAAAAGTATTTTTCGTACAGGCAGGAAAAATATCTATGTAATACAACCCTAAAGAGAGAGTTTCAAAACAAAAGTCTGACTTGCTAGATGTGTCTGACTTACCATGTCAGACATTATACACTCATCACATAAAAGAGAACAGAAAAGAGCCTGATAAATGTTCAGTCACTCCTGGCTTTGGTGTCGGAAGTTTTAGGGCAGTACTGAGGACAATACAGGTTTGTAGAATTTTTTAAAGGTCAAAGTTAGTAATGGCCTTTATACATGATTAAACAGCTATTCATTTAACTTACCTGATACGGCCTTAAATTCCTTAAGCCAATCTTGTAACTTCTTTTTTATATTTCTAGAGACTAATACCTGGCCTCTTAAATTTTATGACAAGATAACTTGTTACTGCCACCAACTGAAGTTATTTATTTACAGAGCACATTTCAAAGTAAACCAAGTGGAGAACCAAGAAACATTTTACTTTATTCATATAGAATTTTCTCACAAGGCAATGGGGCCTTTCACCCACTCACCCCATCACAGGAAATTCCTCCAATTGTCCGGTTTGTTCTAATGATAGAAAAGGGCCCAATGTTCGGAATCCAATGTGTATCTTCGTCATCAAAATACTCTTCAAATACTCACATTTTAAGATATCATAAAAAGTTCTATACCATTTTACTGAAGGACATGTGGTGGTGTTGGTAGATCTAGATATAACTCCTAACTGCTGCATGTCATGTATATGTATTTTATTGGCTAAAGAAGAGAAGATAATAGACCCAAAAAGGAAAAGTACCATGAGTAATTTTCATAATTTGATGAACTAACCCCAAATTAAACTTGAGATTCAAGTATTTTGATCATTAACATACACTTACATATAAGGAATATGAGCCGTCATTTTAATGCGTAGTTCAGTTCACTGGCCTTGTTGAATTGTAAGGCTACGAAGAGATAGTGAGAAAAAATACTGTGTCATGTTTCTTATCGATTGAATCTGAAAGTAAGTGACAAAATCAATGTATCAAAAGTACAGATACTGAAAAGAAGAAATGAAAAACAGAAAGACTGAATTTATTCTTACTCTGAGAGGAAATATATTGAAAACTCAGAAATAGAAATAGGTTAACCAGCCATGACAAACCTAAGGTACACATGCTGCAGCAGGCCATTTGTAACACTAAAAGCTCTAAAAGGTTCACCATCACTGGCACCATTGGTATAAGAATGACTTATATAGTTACTGTTATGGGTGCAATTGTCCCCCCACAAAAAATTTTCCTCAAGTCCTAACAGCTTATATACGACAGAATATGACTGTATTTGGACATTTAGTGGAAAGGAGGTCATTTGCCTGGGTTCTAATCCAAGAAGACTTGTGCCATTATAAGAAGACACAGTTAGGACACAGGCACTGCTGGAAGATATGTGCTGCCTCCCTATTGCCTGTGGAACAAAACCCAGACTCCTTGGTCCAGCGTTCACTGTCCTCTGCAGTGTGAGCCCAATAGCCTACCAAGCTGGTCACCTGCCACCCCTGTGGCGCTCCAGTCCAGCATGTTTCTTTTGGGCCTGATGGGCTCCAGAACATGTCCCTTCTTCCCTTACCTCTGCCTCCTTCCAGCAGTGCCCTCAGGCTCTCCTCCGCCCCTCACATCTCATCCAGCAATCCAGGCTCAATATATGACCTCCCTGTAGACTACTTGCTGTGACATTCAGTTGCTGCATAATCTAAACCCTAATCACTTCTCTATATTTTTATATCACACAGCTATCAAAGCTTACATAGATTCATGAGCATTTATCCAACACACAGTTTGAGAATTTTCTGTGGGTCAGAATATATTAGGCACTGGAGATGCAATGTGAAATAAGACATGATCTCAGCCCTCAAAGCATTTTCAGTATTGTCTGTGAGTGTTACGACTGGGACCTAAAATGTCCCTCAAAGCCCCAAAAATACATACATACATACATACAGCTTGTTGTCAGGAAACATGTAAGTTGACCAAGAGGTTGTATACTGAATTTTAATAACTTTCTCTCTAAATATACTTTCTAAAAAGGATTATTAGACCTAAATTATTTATGTATTCTCTATATTTTCTATGCTGCCTTCTCCTAGGAATTTTCTCCTTTTTAATTATTTCCTGTATTTCTAGACCATGTATTCTCGACGGGGACTATTAGGTAATACAGCTTTCAACACTCAGGGTGTCAAAAGTGATCCTTATGAGAGGATCGTAGACAACACAGTGGCCTAAATTAGCTCAAGCCTACCTGACAAACATTTATCCCTTAATATTTACATTCTCTTTCGGAGAGAAATTAAATTCAATTTTTAATTTTAGCATAATGCTTTTCTTTGGATTTGGGCAACAATGAAGAAAAGACCGGAAAACACTGTTTTACACTAAGAGAATGATTTCTGACTATATTCATTTCTCGGAGTTATCATAACAAGTTCTCATAAACTTGGAAGCCTTAAGAAGGGGTTGGGGATTCAGTTCAAGTGGTAGAGTGTTTGCCTAGCAAGTGCAAGGCCCTGAGTTTGATCCCCAGCACCACCCCTCTGGAAAAAAAAGAAAGAAATAAGAATTTATTCTATCTCAGTCCTGGAAACAGGAACCCAAAGTCAAGTTGTGATCAGCATCACACTCCCTCCCAAGACTGTGGGAAGAATCTGTTCCTTGGGCTTGTGGTTCCTTCACTACACTCTCTACCTCTATGGTCACTATATTAGTCAGTAGTCTCTAGAGAAACAGATACAATGGTAGATATATGAATATTTGAGATCTTACAATTTGGCTTCCTCAGGCTTCTTACAAGTCAGGCATGGAAGCATGCAAAGGGTCCGTCTGCAACCTGGAGATCCGGAGGGCCCAGCCGAAGGTCTGGGGGTCCGAAGGATCCAGGTGAAGATCTGGAGGCCTGAAGGATGCAAGTGAAGGTCTGGAGGCCTGAAGGATCCAGGAGAAGGTCTGAAGGGTCCAGGCGAAGGTCTAGAGGTCCGAAGTATCCAGGTGAAGGTCTGGAGTTCTGGAGCTCCTCCAAAGGAAGCAAAACCGATCCAAAGAAACCAGCCGGGCTATATCCCTCTTCATTTCCCCTTTATACCATCTAGAGAATGGGCCGGCCTAGGGTGGATCTTCTACACCCTAGGATATAGAATTGCTAAACCAATTTAGTTAAGTTTCTCTTACAAATTGACACAATCAATCACCCATCACAGTCACATTTCTTCCTTCTGGTTATGGTTGATTGATTGTGTCGATTTGTAAGAGAAGCTTACCTAAATTGGCTCAGCAATTCTACACCCCACCATGTAGAAGATTTGCCCTAGGGTGGCCCATTACCTGGATGGTATAAAAGGGAAACAAAGAAGGAGGGATCTGCTCTGGTTCCTTTGGATCAACTTTGGTTCCTTTGGAGGAGCTCTACCTTTACTTGAACATAATCTCCTGGCTTCCAACACAGAGTCTTCAACTTCCATTGCAGACCTATCAGGCTCCAAATAGGAACTTGTACGAAACACTGCAGTGAGCTCCAGGCCTTCAGCTGAATCCTTTGGAGTTCCACACCTTCGCCTAGATCCTTCAGAGCTCCAGACCTTCAGCTGGACCCTTCAGATCTCCAGAGCACAGACAGACCCTCTGTACTCTTCCACGTCTGACTTTGTAGGAAGCCCTTCTGTGCCAATCTGTATGCTCTTACATATTCGTATATCTTGTATTATATCTGTTTCTCTAGTGCATACTGACTAACACACTCCTCTTCCATCTTTCATGAGAACATTCATCATTGCATTTTGGGCCCACCTACATAATTTAGGATGATTGCGAGATCCTTCGTTACATCTGCAAAGACTGTCCTCCTAATAAGGTTCCAAGGATGTGATGCAGAACTATCTTTTGGGGACCACCATTCAGTCAATATACTGACAGTACAGATCCTAATCAAACTTAGCAAAAAGAAGAAAGCTGACTATGACCAAGTTTTTGGTTGGACTGCTGCCTGACTCACCAATTTTTTATGAGCTCATGTGTCAGCCAGGGGTGAATCTCAACAGTTTCTAATGCAGTATGTTATAAACTGAATGTGTCTCCCCATTTTTCAAATATTGAAACCACAATCCACAATGTGACAGCATTAAGACATGGGGCCTTTGGAAGGTAATAGGGTTAGATGAAGTCACGAGTCCAGGGCTCCCATTTTGGCCTTTGTGCTCTTATAAAAGAAATGGAATCTCGTGCTCTCTCTCTCTCTCTCTCTCTCTCTCTCTCTCTCTCTCTCTCACTCCCTGTCTGTCTGTCTCTTTCTCTCTCCCCTACCTCCCAAGTAAAGGCCATGTGACAATTTAGCAAGAAAGCAGCCATCCATCTTCAAGCTACAAAAAGAGTCTTCACCGGGACCTGACCATGCTGGCACCCTGATCTCAGATTTCCAGCTTCCACAACAGTGAGAAAGTTTTGGTGTTTAACCCACCTAGCCCTGCTATTTTGCACAGGCATCCTGATCAGATTAATTTTACAATATAAACAAAGCTTCTTAATCACACCTTCAGAACAAAGTATGAATAACATCATTTATAACACAGAGAGCCTAAACTTCCTAGAAACAGAGCCTGCAAAAGCGAGCATGTGTAATCCATCTCTCCCTCATTCAGCTGGAGATACATTTATTGAGTAGCTCACATTTGCAGGCCCTCCAATTCCCTTTGGGATATCTTTAGAGGAGCACAGAGACAGTCAGATAATTTCAATAAGTGCAGTAAGAGAGGTGCACCTAACGCTAGTCTGTGAGGCTGAAGAGGAAGCCAGTTCTGTTGCCCACAGAAGGGAGCAGTGGTCAGGGGGCTCCATTTAAGGACTGACTCTCCCACTAATCCTGAACAGGTGGGAAAATCAAGTAATAAGCAAAGGACACTACAGAGAGAAAGGCGGACTCTCAGCTACTGCATGAGCCCCTTTCCTTCTGTCTAGTACTGAGCCACTTACAAATGTGGTCAGTTTTAAAATGAAATAGTCATTGCAGGTAAAATTTAGGTTGTGTTTCTGACAACAAGGCCTGATCTGCATGTCATCCTGATAGGCCTGATAGGCCACTTCGGTCACAGAGCGGCACGATGACAGCTCTCATCAGGTTCCGTGATGAACCAATTCTCCTTTCAGAGAGGGACTAAGGCATAGAACAAAATCAAAAGCGGGCAGTGAGCAGCTAGGAACTGCTTCAAGGGTCTCCTGGGCTTTCTTAGTCCATTCACACTTACAACAAAGCACCATAGACTAAGTGCGTCTAAACAACAGAAATTTGTTTTCTTACTGTTCTGGAGGCTGGAAATCCAATATCCGGTTGCCAGTATATCCCTCAAATCATTTCTTTCAATTTTGACTTAGGACACTTGTATGAGGAATACATTCCTACCAACAGAGGGCAGTCATAACACACCCAGACCCTCACAATAAGAGGCTCTGCCCGGAATAGAACGCTAAGATCTGTGGATAAGCTACTGGTCCCTAAAACAGATAATCCTTTTGCTTTGATGAGCAAAATTTCAGGGCCCTAGGAGACTCAGAGTCAGCTCAACATTAGCCCGACGAAGAGAAACACAGAGGATCCTGCACTAGTGTTGATAAAATCGGGCTACAGGATTCATTTGTGGCCTGCATTGTACAAACATGCCCAGCTGTTCACAAGACAACCACAAGTACCTCCAGGAGCACTTCTCCAGGTTCTCCATGCAGAGATTTCTGACCCCGTTCAGGGCAGCGAGATATTATGCAAACATTCATCAAGCCACAAACAGTAAAGGGGACCCGCAAGCTATGCCTGATGCCAAGGTAAGATTATCTCCACAATACCTACATTTCTTTCTTGGCAAGGAAGAGGGTCTATACAGAAAGAATATGAAGCCACAAGACAACTTTAATATCACTGTTCATTGAATTTTATTGAAGACTTATTAAGAATGTTTTTTGAACCAACCCCAAGGAAAAAGTAGTACTTTGTTGACAATTACTTGGTTTGTCCACTTTTCTCCAACCCTAACAATTCCCCTTTACCATTGCTTCTTTGTTTGGGTCTTCGTTTTTGTTTTTGTCTTTTGGTGATGGGGTTGCTCTCAGGGTCTTGCAAATGCTAGGCATGAGTTCTACCACTAAGCTACATCCCCAGCCACCTTTTGTTTATGTTAGATGATGTTTTAAAAAGCAGAAAACCTAGACACAGATTTTATGGTGATTGATATGGATGTTTTTCTCTGACATAAATATATTTCATATTATAATGAAAGAAAATTATAGAAGAATTATAAGGGAAATTAAAATTTAAATTAAATTTTAAATTAAAATTATAGAGGGAAGTAAAAGGAATTATAGATTCCTTTCTACAAAAATCGCTATCGGAAAAAAAATTGATAAACTGATACAGGAACATATGAAATTAAGGAGCAAAGGGGTACTGTTTCTGAAGGCTGAGTTACCTAAGATGAATTTTCTGCATATTAGTTTCTACCATTAGGTAGTTTTATTTCCACAAAGAGTAATAATTTTCCTGATCAATGTTATGTGTATCTTTGCAAAAGTACAATGTCAGTCTTAAATCCTCTTAACTATTAATAGAAGCATCTCTTGAAAGGTTATGTGGGGGGTGGGCATGTGTTAGTATCTACCTAATAAAGTGCAGCGCTCAGAACTAAATGCTGCAAAGTCATACCGTACCAGTCTATTTCCTGTTAACACTGGAAAACGCATCTGTCCCTATAGCATGGCTTATATCCTGATCATAATCATTATTTATTTGCAGACTCTCTAACGTTCTAGATCTTTCCCTTAATTGACACAGCAAACAAAAAGGTTTTTTTAATTAGAAAGTCTTTTCTGAAGAAATGCTCTGACTTACGCTTTTGAGCTTTTCGACATATGGGAACATGTGACACATGAACTTCCACACACCCCTATAATCACCTAAGTACTAGTTCTTTAGGAAACTAGAATGACATGAATGTCATGGCCAGGAATCCTTAATTAAGGGTCATATAAAAGTAGGTAAAATATGCAAAAGATAGTTCTAAAAGGTAGAATCTGGAGGTTGCTGATAAACATATGGGCTGCTTCCAAGATTTAGCTATTATTAAGTATGCTGCTGTAAACACGGGTGTGCACGTATTGTCGTGATATGGTGTCTTTAGCTCTCTCAGGAAGATACTTAGAAGGGGAATAACTGAGTCAAATGGAATTTCTAGTTTCAGTATTTTGAGCAGTCTCCACACTGATTTCCATAGTGGTTGTTCTAGTTTATATTCTCACCAACAGTGTAGAAGGGTTCCTTTTACCTGTGGCCTCTCCAGCATGTGTTATTATTTGATTTCTTGATGGCGGCCATTCTTTCTAGGGTAAGATGGAATCCCAGTGTTGTTTTAATTTGCATTTCTCTAATGACCAGTGATGTTGAGCATTTCTTCATGTATTTATTGGCACTTTGTACTTCTTCTGTGAACTATCTATTCATTTTCCTTGCTCATTTTTTGACTGGGTCTTTTATTTCAGGAGTTGAATTTTTTGAATTCTTTATACAGTCTAGTTGTGGCATTTACACATAATGGAGCACTATGCTGCCATAATGAAAGGTAAACTTAAATCATTTGTAGGAAAATGGATGCACCTTGAGACCATAATGATAAGTGAAATAAATCAGATGCACAAAGTTAAATATCACATGGTTTCTCTTATGTGAGAAACCCAAAGTAAAAATAAGGGGTAGATAATAGGAAACGGAGATAGATCATTCTCAAAGGGAAAGGGTATCAAGAGCCAGAGGTAGTAGGAGGGAGGGAGGGGACAAGGGATGAAAAAGGAATTGGGATGCATTATGTACATGTACTAACTCCGCACAAAGAATGCGAACATTATGTACTGCACACACGTACAAAAATGAAAAAAGGAAGATCAAGAGATGGGTGGAGGGGGAGGAAGGGAAAGGGGATGAAAAATGAATTAAGGTATGTTATGTACATGTACCAGTTTCCCACAAAGAATGTAAACATTGTGCGCTACGCATATGTACTAATAAACTAAAATAAACAAAAGAATTTGGAGGCTCTGAGGAAACAGCAGCAGTAATTCTAAACATACACGTATAAATGTATTTATGTATGCTATATATAATTATATATGTATACATTTTATATGTAAGCATAGCATAGATGTAAATATATATGTAATATACGCGTGTGTATAACTTCAAAATTTGGATGGTCTGGGGGGTGTGCTTGAAGTGGAATCACAGGAAAACGAAACGGAAAGGTGTCAGGACCCAGCAGCAGCCCCGCCCCACAACATCCTGCGATCCACTGCTGCGCGGGCGGGCAGCGCCAGTCCAAGCCGCCTTCCGACCTTCGTTACTCAAGTGAACAGCTTCTGGCCTGCAGGGACGCAGATGAGGGTAGCGAGGTAACGGGGTGATCCGGTTGCTACTGGCCCCTTCACTAAGTTTCGCCTTTTTATATTGCATCTGAATATAGAAAGAAGAGACATGTCCTCTTCCAGCAAATACAAATTTGGTAGCACTCGAATAATTTTGTTTCTAAAAATATCCTTGGATCCTCATTGGGTGCAAAACGTTGCGCTAGGTGCTGTGGGGAATAAAGAGAAAGAAAGATGTGTGCCTGCCCTCCTCTCCGTAGACTTACAGTATGTTGGGAAAGACAAATTTATTGTCCTATTATCAGCTGACTCAAGTCAGTAACATAAGATACTATGTAATTACATTTTTTTCAATCAGGAAGGCAGTAAAAAGTTTTGGGACAGAATATAATCAAGATGGGGTAAAATGACTTTAATAAAAGGCTTAATGAAAGAAGGAAAGGAGTGAAACTTAAGGTAGACATAAAGTAATGTCTAAGGACACAGACAGGCAGAAAAGTGAATGTGGGCTAAAGTGTGTTTCAATATCCAGGAGCCAGCAGTAACACCCTCCCAAATCCTCAGCCTCAGCTTCACACCTTATACAAATTTGATCCAAAGTGGATCAGGGGCTTAAATGCACAACTACATGTAAAGCTAGAAAACTCTTAGGGAAAAACCTTTGTAATGTATGGCTGGATGAAAAGTACTCAGACATCAAAAATAGGGCCCATAAAAGCACAAAAAGATCAACAAATTGAAATTCATCCGATTTTTTAAACTTAAAAAAAAGTTAAAACTTTTGCTCTACCAAGCACCCTATTATGAAGATGAAAGATAAGCTATAGATTGCAAGAATATATTTGCAAACTCCACACCTACCAAAGCCCTTGAATAATCCAACCAGAATACGGGCAAAGAGTATGAAGAGATATTTCACTGAAGAACATATACAGATGGCAAATAAATACACAGAAAGATACCCAACACCACTAGCCACCAAGGAAAGACAAATTAAAATCACACTGAAAAAATCGCTACTTACCCTACTACCCACTACATTTGGCAGAATGACCAAAATGGGGAAAAAATGTGTTATTAAATACCTAGAAGGGTTAAAACTGTAACAAAACCAAATTCTAGAAACAACGAGAAGAAACCAAATCAATGATACATTACTGGTAAGATGTGTGATAGTACAGCCAGCCTGGTAAACAATTTACAGTTTCTTACAAAACTAAGCATGAAATTTCCATATGACTCTGAAATTTTATAATTAGACATTTATTCCAGAGAAATGAAAACATACACAACAATGTCCACAGTGGCTTTATAGCCAAAAACTTGAAACAATTCAAAAGCCATTCAAGGGATGAATGATCAAGCAAACTACATTACATTCACACCAAGGAATACTAAGCAACCACTAGAAGGGATGAATGATTGATGCAAAACAACTTACATAGATCTGAAGGAAATGATAATAAGTGAAAAAAATCTCCAAAAATTACATTATATAGATGCATATATATGTATATTTCCATTTATTCTTTTTTAAGAGACATGGAAGAAATTTATTTAGGAAAGAAAAGTACACACGCAAGAGTGGAGTGTGGGCATTCAAAACTGAGGCACGTTTTCTTCTAGATCTGGGAACGTTTATGTTTTTCTTGAGGGGATGGAAACCAATGGATTCCATTTATTCTTGAACAAAATTACAGAGATGAAGAACAGATTAGTGGCTGCCAAGATTAGGGATGATGATGCGAGGGCAGTGGATGTGCTTTAGGGGGAGGCTGTGGGGATGGAGACATTCGGGGTCTTGATTGTAGTTACACAAATCTACACATGAGATAAAACTGCATGAATCTATACACACACACAGAGCCACATGCATTTATATACATAAGTGCCTATAATGCTTGTAAAGTCTCGATGAGATCTGTAAATGCACCAATGTCATTGTCCCGGTTTTAATATTGTGCTACAGTTATGCAGCCTCCAGTGGGGAAACTGGGTGAAGAGTTGTATTTGTTTGCAACTTCCTGTGACTCTATCATTCTTAAAATGAAAAGTTGAAAGAAAGAAAGAAAGAAAGAAAGAAAGAAAGAAAGAAAGAAAGAAAGAAAGAAAGAAAGATCTCCGGGGCAGGTTAGACAGCCGACGTTGCTGACACACTTCTTGCCGCGGTTCTTCTGGTTGGTCATTTCATTTGGATTCTTGGCCAACTTTATTAAATTGGAGCACAGATGCCGTCAGACCTGTTTTAGAGGTGAGATAACAAGTCTGGAAACAGTGACGGTAACATAGGTGAAGTCAGCCCAGGGGTGATGTGAACCTGGGTTTTCTAAGTGATTCCAAAGCCACTTTCATAGCCGGGAAGTGATTTAGAAAATAGTGATTTCCTGGGCCCAATCCAGCCTCCTTAAGGCATCTTTCTCTATGCGTTCTGCTCAAACTATTCCCATGGGGCTGCTCATTTACCACAAAATAAACTAGTACACCTGCACGGATACGCATACATACTCGCACTCTTGTGCTCATCAGATCTTTTCTCTTTTTTTCTCTGAAAATAATATTTCACCAAAATTTCCCTTTATTGCAACTCAGATTTGTAAGAACCAGAAAATCTAATTATCTACCCTTGGAGTTCATCTTAGACTTCAGGCTTTTAAAACAGAGAGGACTTGAGACCTACTGGAGCCTCTTTGGGTCAAATCAAAATCGAAGCATATTGAGGCTTTTCTCCATTCAGGACTTTTGCTCCTTTTGAAAGCAGGGAGTGCAAATGAGAGGCAGGGTGTTCCCGGAGCCCACAGAGTAGTGGAAGTAAGAAACAGAAGGCATTACAGCCGCGGTGCCAAAAACTCAAATCTCTATCAATTCAGACATATATGTGTATGTGCGAGCATTCTTCCTCAGTAAGAAATGTAGTCAGAGCTCAGACCAGACAGCTATTTCCACAGAAGTATTTTTCAGGTCACTCCAACATCAGTGTCCCTCTAAGTCCCAGGGTGTGAAATGCTGTCTTGCTCCAGACACGTGATTCCTCAAGCAGCTGATCGAAGCACTTACTCTGAGACTTTATACAGTGAAAGCCGTAAAGCAAATTTAAGGACCTAAAGGACAACTACAGAAACAATGGAGCTCTGTGTGCCGAAAAGGACTGAGGAAAGAAGTAAGGCAAAATATCTTAGCGAGAAAACAATTACCCCTGTTGTATCTGATACTTTAACTTAAATGTATTGAGAACACAGAATTATTTCATCTTGTTAGTACTTGTGAAAGGGCATGTTCACCGAGCAGAATAAAGTTGTTCCTTGTCTTTCTAAATGCACTCTGGAAAGAATCCACAGTTATTAATTTAACGCTTGAAGTGTTCACACACACTTCCTCTTCAGGAAAAGGCTCCTGTGGAAGTCTGCGTGATTCTATCCACCACAGTTAGGGGCACAGGTTTGGTGGCAGCTCCCCAGGCTACTGCAGGGTCTTTCCAATGGGCAAAGGTGGGATGGTCAGCAGGCTCCGGACTCAGGGCCTTGGTTCTTAGTGAACCACACCTGCACTGTTTTCCTCAGATGGGGACATAAAGAGGACCTTGGGAAAAGTGAAAAATGCTCTTCAGTTATTTAGCCACTCACTCATAGAAACAGGGCAATCTGGCTGCCAGGAAAACAAGGCAAATAAGGCAAGGAGAGACGTTGGTCAAAGGGTACAAAGTTTCGGTTAGGAGAAACAAATTTTAGTGATCTATTGCTCAGCCTGGAGACTATAAATGATAATGAATTGCTTGATTCAAAATTTCCAGAGGAGTTTCAAATACAGAAAATGATAAGTAGGTGAGATGAAGGGTATATTAACTTGATTTAATCTTTTTGCAACACGTTCATATATCAAAACATTACATTGTGCCTTATAAATATATACAATCATCATTTGTCACTTAAAAATAGAATACAGGTTTTAAAAGAACAAAACAAATGAAAGTGAAGTCAAATGGTGTTTCAGCCTGTCGTGAAAAGTGCTTGCTTTTCATTCCAGAAATTTTTGTTATATAACTAATTTGCACAACGCCTCCTTAACCCAATGCAGTATCTAAGCTTATGCCCTTCAAAATAATAAATGAAATGGGGATCAATTTAAGAGCGAATAGGGGCTGAGGGTGTAGCCCTCACAGACACACGGCCTTGTCTCAGAGGGAAATTAGTTACTGTAAAAGCAGCCTACTCTTGCCCCCACACTCTCTTTCTGGCTTGTTCTCACTCTTTCGCCTTCCACATGATGCAATGCAGTATGGCAGATGCTGATGCCAGCCCTCGGACATCCTAGTCTCTGAAACCGTGAGCCTAATAAACCTCCTCTCTTTATAAATTAGCCAGTCAGTGGTATTCTGTGGTAGCCGCAGGAAATGGACTAGGACAGTAGTCCAACTCAGACAACCTGTCTACATCTGTCAGACAGACCACGTTATGCTTTAGTGACTAGCCTCTAAGACATCACAGGAAGGTGAATCACCCTACTCTCAATGCACATTCACACTTGGTCCAGCACCAGGCCCTTGGCCAATCTAATTGTGAGAGGGCCTGGGAATTGTAAAGAAACTCAAGATACCAGTAAGCATTTATAGACTCCGCCACACCACCCACTCAACTCTAACCCAAGTTTAAAATTCTGATTGGGACTCTGACCAAGAAAAATGGAAAGTCACAAATCAATAAAACAGTAGCATTGTAGGATGGAAAGGCCCGCTGGTGGCAGGAAAGTCATGAATAGAAAACTCAAATACCTACCAAAAAAATACAGTAGTCCCCCCTAATCTGCACAGGATACATCCCAGGACTCCCCCACCCCCACCCCAAGGAGGCCTGGAAGCCCAGACAGTACAGAATATTTTATGTATTGTTCTTTCCTACATATACATACTGAGGATAAAATTTAATTCATAAATGAGGCACAGTAAAGGATTAAGAACAATAACCAATAATGAATTCAAACAATTACAAGTAAGATTTTTCAGACTACAGCAGGCATGGGTAACTGAAACCCCCACAGGCCAAACTGCAGATAAGAGGGAACCACTGTAAAGCATCCTTTGCACATCAGAAAGTACCGGGTATGTATACATTTATATATGCATATCTTTTTAAAGATACTATATGTACATATCCAAATACATTAAACTGTACTATGTCTAGCCGTGATTTTCATATATATCTTGAGTTGAAAAGAATCACGGCATGGCAAGGCACATCACAAGACTCCAGAGTGTTTAGCAAAAGATGTGGATAAGAGACAGCATTTGATGGTTGGGAGAACTTGGTTACAAGCGTATGGATACATCCTGGAGACATCGCAAAAGAACTGAAGACTCCAGGTAGGAAAGAAGGTCTGCAAGGGCAAACTCATAAGAGTATTTACTGCTGCTCCATTTCTTTAACCTGTAAGGGAAGGAGGTCTGAGAATCATGTGCGATGCCTGTCTGTCTAGAGAACATTCCGCTTACATGGGATTGTGCTTATTATGCCTTCTAAAAGTCCTAGATTAAATGGGAAGTCACTTTTGACTTTGCAACTTTTGGAAGATCAATATGTGACCTGCAACTTGTGTTAAAATAATCCAGGGGAGGAGCAACATTGGGAGGGAAGAGGTAAAGCAGAATTGGCAACATGTTAATTATTAAAGCAGGTGATGGATATGAGAGCTCAATGAGCAGAGTCACTCTGTTTCCTTATTTTGAAAATTAACAGTATTTTTTAAAGAAGTCCAAAGACGAACTTAGAACTTACCCTTTAAAATTAAAAAATAAATACAACTTTCCATTTTTTCTTTATATATCACAAAGGGAGCCTCTAGTGAGTGCTTCCTAACAAACACTCAATGGACAGCACAGTTCATCTTGACCTTTCAGAAGAATCTTTGAAAATGGCAAAAGATCCTGGTATACCATACTGCAAAATCTTGGTTGGCCTCAGTGTAAGCTTTATTTTTTCCCATAAATGCTATGACTCTCAATTCTTCAATACTGGGGATCAAACCCAGGGCCTCACATGTCCTAGTAGGTAAGCACTCCACCACTGAGTTATATTCCCAGACCTCAGCTCTCAAATTTTAAACTAATGATAAGAAAAAAATATATATCTTATTGCCGCCATTCAAGGGTCTCAAAAACCATGTTGACTTCCCTGCCAAAATCCAGGCAACCTTTAAAATGGCATAAAATCACTGCAAATATCTTAGAATATTTACACCGAAATACTACTTTCTTGCAATGCTAAGACATAGATGAACTTTACCAGGAAACTTAGTGAATAGACTTGTTATAGGTTCCATAAGAACCATTTACAAACTGGATGTGGTGGTGTACACCTGCAATCCCTGGAGTCTGGGAAGCTAAAGCAGGGGTATTGCCAAGTTCAAGCCCAGCCCAGACAATTTAGTGACTTAATGAGACCCCATCTCAGAATAAAAGAGGGCTATGAACGTAGCTCAATGCTAAGGCCCTGGGTGCAATTCCCAATACAAAAAAAAAAAAAAATTACTTTCATTCATTGTGTAAACACAACTAAGAACAACTTTATGTCACTTAAGACTATTTTAGTAACTTCCACAGTATGGCAGTACGGTTTTTATAGCTACTGTATTGAAATGATTGAAAGAGGGATTTTTTTTTTTGTTGTTGTTTTTTTGAGACAGGGTCTTGCTATGTAGTTCAGGCCAGCCTCCCGAGTGCTGAGATTACAGGTGTGCACTACCACACCCAGTGAGAGGACATTTTTTAAAATGAAGTAAATATATTGGAAAGATATTAGTTTAAACCATGTAGTGACAATTGAAATATATTCAAATATTTGAGAATGAAACCCAAATCACAGACTATACAAGTAATTAAGTTTGACATCAGTTATGTAACCAAATATGTTTTCCCATGAGAATATATTTTGTTTATAAGATTTTAAATTCTCGATGGTAAAAATTATCAGAATTTCTTTTCAAGGGATAAACCATTCTAAGGACATTTATTCAAAATAAGACCAAAAGCGAACTAAAATATTATAAACATAGTCTCAAAACATTTTGCAACTGCCTGCTCAAATTGCATGAGTAGAAGACAAAGAGAAACAACAAGGAAGCAGGAGGCTAGGTGCTCAGGTACCTGTGCCCAGGAGTCTATGGAAAGTTCTAGAAAAACAATTCATTACCAACAAGCCTCTAATCGCTGCATCCCCAAGTTCTCATTTCCAATTCCCTGAAAGGACAATCTGGCCCAGTGGGGATATAATAGCTCCTCTGGATCAATATCCCTGGCCAGTCTGCAGGTTGTAAAAACCCTGAAGTTTTCCTGCACATATTGTGAGGAATTGCAGCTCTGGTCCAGCTTATGAGAATCCCAAAGCAAACCCAGCACTCGAAGGAGAAAGCCCTGATTTGGGTGTCTGCGCTCTAGCATTTCCATATCTAGCTCTCAGAGGCTTTAGAGTAGCACCTAGAGATAAATCCACACACCCTCCCTGCTACCCCCTATTCCTACCTCCCTGCTCAGCAGAGTTAGTGCAAAGAGTCTCCTGTCAACTGTAGAGTCACACGGTCTGCATTCGTGGGGACGTGGACGGCTGTGAAGTTCTCATGTGACGCTCTCTGTTCGTATCTATCCAATGTGGGTCATCTGAAAGCCAACCACACTAGCACGTGGGTATTTTTCCCTAGAAGTAGTAAAAAAAAGTGTGTTGATTAGTGATGTTTTGCGAAAATAGTTGAGCAAAATATGACCAAACAAAATGAACTTTAGAATTGCTTGAAAGGCGTGATCAAAGCATTTCCCATCACATTTTTGCATCCTATAATAGACGTACTCTCTTTACTTTTGCAAGATGGATTTAGGACTTTCATCTGTGATGTTTGCCCAAAAGCTCATATGTCTGGAAGGATTAGGGTTATTTTTGAAGTCTCCTGCTGAAGAGAGAGCTATGTTGCTCCCAGCATCATCCAACGAGGACTTGATCCTAATCATATTGACAATTTTGTTGTAGAACAAGTTTGCACAGTGAAAAAATAAGCATATGATCAGCAAATAAAAGCCTGGTAATAGTACTTCCTTTTTTCTGTTTTTATCCTTTCTTTCCCTCTCTTTGTTCCCTTCTTCTTTGTAGTACTGGTGATTGAGCTCAGGGCCTGCACACTGAGCTAGCTACATCCCCCCCCCCAGCTCTTATCTTATCTTTTATTTTGAGAAAGGGTTTCACTAAGTCACTAAATTGCCCAGGTGGGCTCAAACTTGCAATCCTCCTGTCTCAATCTCCTGGAGTCTGTAAGCCTAGGATTACAGGTGCACAGCAACATACCTAGCTTTGTCCAAAAAAAAAAAAAAAAAAAAAACCTGCAAACTGACAAGTTTCAATAACTTGTTTGCATCACCCAGTCTGTAACCTTCCCCTTCCCCTGAGCTGCAGGCTTATAGAAGAAAGCCAGACATCGCCCACTGTTTATTGGTCCAAGGACACCATGCTTTGGGTGTTCATTGTCCTGCGTGTTTTCCTTATGACACATAAGACAGGGCAAAGATGAGGAAGATGTGAGGGGAAGGAAGCTCCAGGTCCACTAGCTGCATCAAACTGAGAAATACAAGAAGCTCTCCCACTCCCCGCCCACCCAACAGCCCCAGGCACACCCTCCTCACTTCGTTTTCTGGCCTATTTTCACCCTGTAGGAAAAAAATAATTCTAAAGTTCAAATTCATATGCATTTAGAGGAAAATGAGTTAGTACATTGCTCCTACACCAGGAATCTACAGGGAATAGATGCTCATATTAGATCCACAAGAATGAGCGCCCAATGGTGTAATTTGGGCCACATAAAATCTGAGCAGGAGAAAGGCGGGCTTTGAGTCTTTTTCCAGCCCCTCCACAAAAGTCCCACTCGTAGTAGCCCAAATCCGCCGCATCTGGCTCTGGTTTCTTCTGTTGATTACAGAGACAGCGGAGTGTTCCGGCGTCCCCTCTTCACCTCAGAACATCCTCTTCCGAGCAGTCTTGGCCAAAGGCCAGGTTATAACTCTGCTCGGCTTACTCATCAGAAACTGGGGGCAGGGAATTGTTCACATACATGAGAGAAGAAAAAAGAAGCGAATGCTTTTGGATCTCCAGAAAGCGAAGGCCAGGGGCTCATTACATGTTCAAGTTTTTTCTCCTTGAGTCAAGATCGAAGCCCAGCTGTCCCCTCCTTGGCACACGGCCCTCCACTAACGCCGGATGCAGCAAACATTCCGAGCAGCCCAGGAGCCAGCAGGCCCTTGCTTTTCCGGGATAGTAAATCCCCGACTTAGGAACATTCAAATTGTGAACGTTCACAGTTAAGAAGGGACCTCAGGGCTGGAGATTTAGCCCAGTGATTAGAGTGCTTGCCTTGCAAGCACAAGGCCCTGAGTTCGATCCCCAGCACCACAAAAAAAAAAAAAATAATAATAATAATAATAAAAAAAGAAAGGATCTCACATTACACAGATGCGAACAAATCCTGGAAGTAGCTCACGTGTCTGCCGGACGTTGTAACAGTTTCGTGCTGCTGTGTGCTTAGCACAGGGTGATGGTGCACAGTAGCGCGGTGCCTAGTCAGAGCCCAGGACGCCCGGAAGCAAGAAGGAAAGCAGTACTGATGTGGAGGTTTGATTTCTTTCTACTTTATATTGTATATTCGTGTCAAAGGTGTGTAAGACTCACTTTGTCGGACTCACCAAGGAATCAGACTTACAGATTTTCTCCCAGGATGGAATTTGTTCCTAAACCGGGGATTTACTATACTGCGCGGTTTAAAAGCAGGGAGTGAAAGAGTGGTGAATGGCGCCATCTGGTGGCAGTTCAAATATTGCAGGATTTCCGCTCTAAAACCTGAGCCTGATTTGTGCAAATCTGATACTTGAAGGTATCCTTTTTTGTCATCTAAAAAAGCTCAAGAATATGAATCTTTTTGGTCGAACTGCTACTGGAAAGTATGATGACATAAAGAATAATACTTGGAATCCCAAGAATTGGATTTGAATTTAAGTCTAAGTTGGATTTCATTCCTTGAGTCTTGGTTTTTTCTGTTTGGATTTTTTGTTTACTTGTTCTTTGGGCTTTTTTTTTTTTTGAGATGGGGTCTTTCTGTGTAGTTCAGGCTGGTCTTGAACTCACTATGTAGCCCAGGCTGGCCTCAAACCCACAGCAGTCCTCCTGCTTCAGCCTCCAGAGTGCTGGGATTACAAACCTGTGCCACCACACCCCACCTAAATCTTGGTTTTAACATCTACCAAACAAAGACAGTACTACCTCTCACATATAGGAATATATTTTTGAAGTTTTCTATTGAAGAGAGAACTTTTCTGTTCTTATCTTTTCCTTTCTTTTAAACAAAGAGTACTACCTCTCACTTATAGGAGTATATTTTTGAAGTTTTCTGTTGAAGAGAGAACTTTTCTGTTCTTATCTTTTCCTTTCTTTTCTTGCAGTACTGGGATTGAACTCAGGGGCTTAACACCAAGCTACATTCCCAGCTCTTATTTTTTATTTTGAGAGAGGGTCTCACCATGTCATTGTTTGAAAAAAAAATAGGATAATATATGTAAAGATACTAAGACTGGGGTACAGCTCAGTGGTAGAGCACTTGCCTAGTATGCATGAAGCCCTGGGTTCGATTCCCAGCCCCCCCACACAAAAAGGAGGGCAGGGGATCTAGCTCAGTGGTTAGAGTGCTTACCTCACAAGTACAAGGCCATGAGTTCCATCCCCAGCACCAAAAACAAAACAAACACCAAAACAAAACAAAACACTTCTGGTAAACTCTAAAGATATGGGCTCTATTCTAAAATCAAACACTTGAATTTTTTTTAATCCTGCATCTGTGGGTCCAGGTTCCCATTAATCTTGTGCTGCCCTCGTAGAACCCCTGCTGAAACCCACTGTGTTTGGTTTGTTGCCAGTTTCTCTCACGTAGTTGCTAACTTAGTTGCCACCTTCATTTGCAAGCAGGACTTGTACCTACTGGGCACATGATAAGAATCCAGTCAATACCGGTTAACCAACTGGTTAATTCAAAGGCATTTTCCCCTACTTCATTCCCACCATATAGACGAAACTTTAGTCAGCAATATTATGTTATTTTTTTACTTCTTCAAACTAAAATTGTTAAAAATTTTCCTTCAGATTAAGGTCTTATTTCCCAGAAAGAAATTAACGTTAGTTATGAATCCTGGATGGCCCTCAAAATGCACAAATTTCCAAGTTCCCCTAAGAAAAACATCCTCTTTTAAATGCCAAGAAAACATCCAATTCAGTTGCATCCGACTCAAAGACATCGAGGACCACTTACAAGCTCTCAGTCAGTCAGGCCAGGAGAGCGAGAAGCCAGAGATGCCAGGGCCCTGGGTGGCTCGCGTGAGGCTAGCACAAAGCCCAGTTTATCAGGAGCCACTGGAAAAGCTGCAAAGCCCAGACAGCCTTGCAGAGTGCTGACACAAACTGTCCACTCTGGACACAACAGTGTCTTCCTTGTTCCTGCCTCCTTGTGTGTTAATGTTCAGGTCAGCCAATGTGAATTTGGGAGATCTGGCCGGGCCCACGGGGACAAGTTGAACATTCCCTTCCCCATCCAGCCTCCCTCAATCATCTATTTTAACAAACTTCTTACCTGCAAGGCTGCCCATGCAACTGCGGCAGCTTCTATACTGGGCCTTGTCTATTGCAATGGAATAAAAGATGAGATACAATATTTAGAAATCTAAAACATATCTACTAAAATCCTTTTATTACCAGAAATGTCAACATATATAAAAGTAGAGAAAATTAGCATAATAAAACCCACTGCCTGTCATCCTGATTCATCACTTATCAACTCCAGGTCACATAATTTCTAAATTCATTCACTTAACAAGTATTCATGAAATACACTGCATGTTCCAGTGCTGCTTAGGTTTTTGAGAACTAGTTGTGAAAAGGCCACGTCCTGACACACCTAGAGGTGTGCCTAATGGGGAAACAGACCATCGACATACAGTACAAAGAGTGCTGTAAGAAAAAGCCCAGCAGGCTGCTGACCAAACCTGAGAGCTTCCCCAGGGAAATGGCCCCTATGCTGAGACTTGGAGGGCAAGGAGGAGACGGCCAGAGAAAGAGGAGGGACAGACCAAAAGAGGTGGGGTGATGCAGCAAAGGCAACGCTTGATACAAAGTCCCAGGAATGAGGACGAATGAGGTGATTTTAGAGAAACAAGGAGCCACTGAATGGTTAAAAGGAGGGAAGTAATATGGTCACGTTTGCCTTCTAGAAAGATCTCCTATCTGGGCAGGGAATGGTCGGAGTGGACAGAGGCACTGTATAGGCAAAAGGCAGAAGCTGTGTAGGAGGCCGCTGTAATTTAATTAGGAGACATGGGGACGTTCCTAAATGCGCGCTTGGGGAGGAAGCCTGGCTCGGAGCACTCCCCCTCCCCGGGGATCCTGCGCTGCTTCTGCTCTCCGACAAGGCCGACACTTGGGTTTGGGCTGTGAGAGAGGGCACTGGAGACTGCTGAAGTGTCAGAGACAGAGGGCCAGGCTGAACCCAGAAATAAAAGCCCTAGAGAGCATTTTCTGTAAATCTTCCTTGTAGGGAAGAGGACACCAAGGTATCCAAAGTCGCAAGGCGAACTTGTGGCAGGGGTCAGTGCTTCTGCTGCGCATTTGCCAGCCTTCTGCCTTCATTTCATAGCACCTTAGGAGAGCAGCAGCGCTGGAGGGAAACTTCAGGGCTCAAATGACAGCAGTGTTGGAAACCTTTATCGCATGCCTGCATGACAGGAGAGACAGAAGATGGTGTTCATCTGAGACAGCTCCACATTTTGTATTTGCAAATTCGTCTTACTTTATTGGCTCTAAAATGTTGGAATATTTCCCAGGTTTTTACACTTGGCCTTTTCCTCTTCTCTCTTGACGAATCCTCTGAGGCTAATCTTGGCTGTGTCTACGTGTGGAGACAGCATTATGGGTTGATGACTGTTCAGCTTTATCTCCTACAGTCCACACATGAATATACAAATAACTACCAAACATCTAGGCTTACACATCTAACTGACCCTTCAAAACTAGCATGCATCTTTACCTCTCTCCAAACTCTCCTTTTCCTAAGTTTTCTAGCTCAATGCATGGCACTATCATCCACCCAACTTCAAACTAGAAACTTGGTGGCATAATCCTTGACGTCGCTCTAGTCCTCATTTCACACCTCCACTCAATCCCCGACTGTTGTCCACACAACTCACAATGCTCTCTTGATCTCATTTACCTCCGTTGAATGAACACTTTCCTAGATCAAGTCATCATCTCTTAAAAAATTGTTGCAACAGCCTCCTCTCTAGCCCCCTCTTTTTAGTCACGCTTGCTTCTAGGTAACACCAGAGGGCAGAGATAACTTTCTAAAAGACAAGCACGACTATGTTAGCTTCCTAATTAAACTTCTTCAGTGGATCCCCATTTCCACTTGGATTTCGTTCAAACTCTGTAGGTTGATTCAGCCCCTGTCCGCCCCATCCCTACCCACACCAACCCTTGGGGAATCTCGCCAAATTCCATACTTTTAAATATAGTTTTATGGTAACCACGCCCATGTTTACATCTCCTGGACTCCTACCCAGACCTCTCCCCTGAGCCCAGCTCTCTTACAGCAGCCCACTTGACACCTCCATCGGAATGACTCACAGGCATCTCAGAAATCTGTCTTTCCCAGAACTCTGCCTTTCCCTCCCGTATTCCTCATTTCAGCAAGCCAAACCGTTCAAGCCTCCCAAACTGAGAATTATCTTTGATTCATTTTTTTCTCAGTCTGTTCATATAATCTACCTAAACTCCTGTTAATTTTATCACTAAAACATATCAAATTTGCTATTTTTTATATTTTTATTCCCATTACTTCTCCAAGTCATCGCCTTTCACCTAGACCAGTGCAAAGCCCTCTCTCCCACTGTTTCTACCTCTGTCCCATCCAATTCACTCCAATACACAACACAGGTGTGGAAAAACATAAACCATCACCCTCCCTTGCTTAAAAGCTGTCAGTGACTTCCTGTTGCTTTTAAAACAAAATCTAAAATCCCTACCATGCCCTGTCATCAAACAGGGTCCAGGAGGTTCCTGAAGTGGTGATGAGAAACCTATCTCACTCCAACTGTAGAATGGGCTTGCAGATTTGCTGACTCCCATTTCAGAAAAGAATTTTCAGGACACACTGGTGAGAGGCTCGGGAAGAGTTTGTCAGGCAGAAATTCTAAAACAGAGTCAAGAGTGGAGTGTGGACATTCAGAGAGATGAGATGCATTATTTCCTGAAATGGGGGACATTTATGCACCTTTTGAGGGGGTAGAAACCCAGGGAAAAGGTGGCTCACCCCATGGAAGGGTACTAGCTCATTTTACAGGTATAGACTCAGTTTTGTTTTGGGGTTTTGTTTGTTTGTTTGGGGGAGAGGTAATTTAAACTCTTTGGATTTACTCAACCTGTTTCTTTATCTTTAAATCAAGGTCCTGCTCTTTATTTTCTCAATTAAACCAACTCATGGACTTACAGTATTCTTGAGGAATTTGGGGTATGATAGGTTTGGAAGGGAAGGAGCCTAAATTAAACCAGAAATATGCTGGGTCACCTTGGGTGATTTTGGATCCCAAGTCTTTTTAAAAGTACAATTTTCAGTTAGGACTTTCCTGTCTTCTTTCTACCTATCTTTTTTTTAAAGAAAAAAATTTTATCTCAGCCCTATTCAGTCTGTATAAACTTTCTACCCTCTGACTCACTGCCCCAGAGGAGCAGCCCATTGCCTCTATCACTCACTTTGAATCCCAAGCATCTAGGACAGGACCTGGTACAGACGGAACCTGCAGTAAATGCCTTTTGAAAGAGCAGATAAATAAGTGACTTGCAAGAACCTTCTTGTCTGCCCCCTGCTTCAGCTATGTGCTCTCTACGTCCCCATGTCACTGTGGTCCCTCAAATGCTAGGAGCTGAATGAGACCAGGCAATGTCTACCTTACAGTGGGAATAGAAATCAAAGTGAGAGGACTCCAAGAGTTAGGTGAAAACTCAAGACGGAATTAGGAATGATTAACTTAGATCTTGGAAGCAGGTAGAACCATTCGTAAGTATAGTGATTTGAGGGCTGGGGCAAGAATCTGGGGTTTTGCTCTCAGATAAAAAGCCAAGGGAAAATCTGCAGCTGCAGCATGATGTAATCTGCCTTACACTCAAAGGTAATTCTGGCTTCAGTATTGGAACTAGACTATAAGGGGAAATTCCCCAAAGGAGAAGTAGACAGATCCGTTACTTAAGTTTCTCCAGAGGAACAGAACCATCAGGGTGTGTGTGCGAGTGTGTAAGTATTTTGGAAAGCTATATTGTAAAAGGTCAGCTCATGCAGTTGTGGGTGCTGGCCAGTCCGAAGTCTGCGGGACAAACCAGCAAGTTGGAAATTCAAGTAAGAGCTGATGTTGCAGTTTGAGGTCTGAAATCTGCAGGACAGGCCAAGCAGTCTGGACACACACGTGACGTTTCTGTGTTGTAATCTGGAGGACAATTTCCTTCTGAAAGAGACTTGATTCCATGCCTGTTCTTAGCTTCTGGTACTTTGCTAACAATCTTTCACATTCCTTGGCTTGCAGGCGCAGCCCCCTCATTTCTGCCTTCGTGTTTACATGACATTCTCGCTGTGTGCACAGATGTGTCCCTGCTTCCCCTCTTTATAAGGACACCAGTCATACTGGAATAAGGCCATCCTACTCCAACATAACCTCATCTTAACTAACAACCCTATTTCCAAGTAGATTACATTATAAGGCACTAAAGGCTACGATTTCAACACATAAGCCGGAGGGAGGTGCAAGTCAACTTGTAAGACAGGGTGACAGCTGTGTGAGGAGCCATCATACTCTGGATGGGGGTTACCAAAAAGAGAGAGACTCAGTGATAAATGGCTCTGACCTGAAGAAAAATAATCAAGTTGTCATTTACTGATGTGATAAAGATTGCTGTTGAAGGAGAAGGTTTAGAGGGGGAAATTGAGTTTAGTTTTGAATACTGCCTTAGTCCATATTGTTTCTGTAACAAAATATTTCATACTGGGTGATTTATCAAGAATAGTGGTTTATTTGGCTCAACCATTGTAGAGGCTGGAAGCCTGAGAGTATGGTGCCAGCATCAGTGTGGAAACCGGCAGGGCCTTCCTATTACATTATAACACAGCAGAGGGCATCACGCGGGAGGCAGCACATAAGCCTGAGAGTGCTCACTTTTATAACAGAGCCAGCCCAGAAATAAACCATGAATCCATAAATAAGGGCGGAACCTTATGATCCAATCCCTTGGGACAGATCTCACCTCTGAACACAGGTGTACTGGGGACCAGGTGTTCAGCCTGTGAACTTTTAAGTGATGCATTCAATTCACGACAGATATAATAAGTATTCAAATAAGCCCCACTCCTGTCCTAAGCCCTTCGCTTTGTCAGCAGTGCTGATGGAGAGAACAGAGGTCCCAGGATCTCTGCTAGAAGAGGACAGACAGAGGCTTTCGCATCGCCCCCCACCCCTCTATGTGGCCTCAAAGTAACTCTCATTTCTGGTCTGCTTCACTGGTGTCCCAGGCCCTCCTTCCGCCTTGTCGTTTCCTGCACTATAACAACATCTCTACGACCTCTTAAGATAAGCTTTAGGCATATTTACATTTTAAAAGTTACTAAAAGTATGGCTGAAGCCAGAACTAATTATGAGCTTCAGAGATACCCTTTGTAATGGTTGTATTTTTGCTAGGAGTACTGAGACTCAAAGTGAACTGTAATAGAAACATGTTATTAATAGTTTGTCCTTAAATTAATAATAACCAGTGACTCTAATAGCCATGCTCTGTTTACTTATATTTATTGCCACCTTCTAACCTGAATGCTTTATAGTCAACGCAGGTGAAGATTGCCCTTTTTAAATCAATGTTAGCTAGGTCCTTATCTCCTAGAGAAAGAACTATGTCTCCAAATAACAAAATGAAAATTTATAATATGGCTAAATCACTTCACAATGGAGTTTTAAAAAATAAAGCTCAGGAGAAAATAGATCAATTCATAAAATTAAATCTAATCTCAAATTCTGTCCTGTGATTTAAACCCTAAAGGTGCTTAGAATGTTTTGGTAAAGTAGTTTAATTCTGCTCTCGATGTTTCCTGTATTAAATGGTTCTATTTAGGTATGAATGAAAATCTTCAATATGCCTTTGAAAGAAGTGAGACATTATTTATATTGATGTGGACTACGGTGACTTTCTAGTTGTATAAAGGCATTCTGGTCACTCTTCAATAGCCAACCTGATTAGTTAGGGAATGACTACACAGTCAGAATAAATATTCCCTAAGTACTCTGGAGTCCTAAAATCAGTGCTGATTGTTCTATTTTGTGGCTATCATCACTGCAACTCCCAGACTGCCATCTAGAATCTGGCCCAAAAGGCAGACAGGGCCTTCTGCAGGGCAGCTCAGGGCAGCTGAAGGTCTCTCCTCGGATAACTTTTCTCAGATCAAATTTTGTGGCCACATTTATACTCTGTGGCATGCCCTTGCTGAAGGGGCTAAGGAAACCAGTGGATTCCAGCACCCCATACCCATCAGGTTTCACACTCTGCTAGATAGTGAAGCCGCTGGGTCCCTCACCAGGGCCAGGCTCGCACAGTAAGCAGGCCTGAGCCAGAACTGGCTCCAAGACCTGTATCGGAACATTTCCACCACTTCCCTCACAAGAGGCTCTGTGTTGAAGCACAGGACCGAAGCAAAATGCCTAATGAAGCGTGCCAGAGGAAGGGGCTTCAGATAACTCGGGAAGAAAGCCTGGGAGAAAAAAGAAGGGTGAAGTTACCAGCTGTCTCAAAACCCTGTGAAAACAGGAGCTGGAGACACCAAATACTGGAACCCACAGAAAGCCCCTAAAGGGACCCCGCTGGGAGTGAGGAGGGCTGTCACTTTCAGCATTTTCATCTTCTTTCAAGCTTTTAGGCGAGGGTGAATTGGGAAGGTCTTGAGTGCGCACAGTTGCCTAGTACCTGGCCAGGCCTTTCTGGACTTCCTAGCAAAGGGTTCCTCCGGCCCAAATATCCGCGTCCGCGGATGTTCCTGCACTCCGGCTGGGCGGCCGGCGCCGGCTCACGATGCGGCCCGGTCTTGGGAGCTGGGAACTGACACTGCGGCAGGTGGGCGCGGGTGAGGCTGCGACCCACTAACGTCCAGCCGCCCAAGCGGGCTGAGTCACCACTCCATTCCCTGTCCGAGGTTCGCCTCCTTTGCCCTCCTCCCGGGCAGGACGACGCTGGGCGGCCACTGCCCAAAGTTTTCCAACTCGCCCATTTGCCTGTCTCAAGTGAGCTACTGGCGCTCCTCCAAAAGCCTCCCCGGCTCCCAGCTCCAGCCCCTAAAATAAACTCACTGTGCCAGGAAAAGCGGGGGGAGGGGGATCATGTGAACCCAAAGAATGAAAATTCTAGAAGAACGACCCCATTCTCCAGGAAAAGGTAATGAGGGGAAGCGAAACAGTGTGAACTTACTCGGAAATGAAAACCGAGCTCAACTCTGCCGGGCGCAAACAAACGACAGAAAGACAAGTCAGCCAACGCGCTCGGCGGCTTCCCAGAAAGGGCCTCATGAATGAGAATGGGTTGCTAGGTTTCCTCCCTTCCTCCTGACAATCGCTTCCCACAAGATTACCACCGCCGAAAGAAAACAGGCAGGGCCTGCTGACAGCCGAGCCGGGGCACCGCGCCAGCACCGCCCACTAGGGCGCCCGGGGCCACTCCCGCCTTCAGGACCCTGGAGAGCGCTCGCCGCGCCCCTGAGACCCGCGCCCAGCGGTGCGTGGCGCGCTCCCCTCCCGCGCTGCACTACACTGTCACTTTTATTCGCAGCTTCCCGCCTCCAACCTTCATTTTTCTTGGCAACCACCACTTCTGTTTTTCACAGATTAAATTGTTTTTTTGTTTTGCTCGAGAGGAGGTATTTGGATTGGCCAAGTGAACTACACCAAACTTGTGCGCCAAGAAGCATTGAAAGCAAAGACTCAAAAACAAGAGCCTGGTGAAGGCCAAGGGACTTTCAAAAGCCACTAAGTTCAGTTCCTTTATCAATGAAGATGAACTGATAGAATAAAAAGCCATTCACAAGGTTAGCCGTGAAGTTAGTAGCAATGCTAAATGGAGAAGCTTGGGTGTCTGACTTTTACTAATGATTCCCAAGAATAACTTTTTTCCACTTTCCGAGACAAAAAACTTTGACCTTCACCCTCATCAGTTAGGTCTCCTACAGTGGAAGGATAAAAAGGCTGTGTTCCCGAGAACAAGATAGACACATGGAGTACACAAAGGATTTGTAGTAACAGCCTCAACATTGAGTTCTGATTTCTTCTGCTGCAGTCAGCGAAGCCAAATTAGTCCCTTTCTGCACCCAGCCTGAGACAGGTCTGGGATCCCTCAGCCACCTGCAGCTATTATCCAAGCCTCCCTAAAACAACCATCCCAATGGAACCTGGTAGGCAAGTCCATGTGCCTCCGGCAGGTACAGCTCTAGTGGAAAAGGACAGCTAGGATAAGGACGGATCAGAGGAGGGAGGGGAAGAGGAAGAGTTGAAAAAGTGAAGAAGATTTTTTCGAAGTCTAAAAGAATCAAGAGTTTTGAGCACAGACTCTTCTACACACATGCCACAGCCAACGTGCATACAAATTCCCCGAGAAAGTTAGCACGCAGATTCTGATACCTTAGACTGGAATAGGGCCAGTGATTTTGCATTTCTAAGGAGCTCTTAGAATACTTGAGTGACTCCGAGTTAGAAAAAGGGAAGAAAGGGGGCATCTAACCTTAGGCCTTTTCTTTCGCTTTCACGGACCTTCTCTCGCACCCCCAAAGTAACCTCTCACAATGCTGTAGTAATGGCCTCATCTAAGTGGCTGGACACAACAGTAACGGTGTGCTGGTTTTGTGTCTCTTTCCCCCACCCCTGCCCTTCCCACCGTCGGCCCTGCACAGCTCTCAGGCTCGCCAGCTACCCCGAAGCTGCTCAGACTTCTTTCTAGCCCGCTCTCCAGCCTCGCGGGGTTCTGTGCTCACCTTCTCCGGCTACCGCCTCCTGAAGTTCCCCGGCGGCGCCCCGACTTCGCCCCTCTGCTTCCTGCCCTTTCGGCCACCCGGCTCTCCCGGGGGCACGAGGAGCTGCCCAGCCACCTCTTGGTCCTGCTCGGAGCAGCGCTGGCACTGTCCGACCGACCCCCGGGGAGTCGCCCGCTGGGGTCGGCCGGTTGGGTGGCCGAGCCCAAAGAAGAGGAGGTCAGCGCCGGGCAGAGTTCGCCCACGCCCGTGAGTACTGTGGTCTCCACCGTGCCCCTCCCGAGTCTCACGCTCACACCAGCCTCTGCCACTTGTTCCCAGCCGCAACAGATCCGCGCCCCCCGGGGCCAGCGGTGAGAGGACGGAAGGCGGGGGCGCAACTGACGCAAGGTTGCTGGAGGACCCTGACGCCCCCCCACACGCCCGCTAAAGCACTCCAAGCTACTTTCTCTGGGCGGGGCTTCCCCGCCCGGGGTCTCTGGAGCGGGAAACAGGCCTCTCCCACCTCCAAGGCTGCTTTTCAAACTCCGCGCGTAGCTGTCCTCCCCTCGGCCGAGCCTCCCCCCCAGACACGCCTCCGCGCGCTCCTGGAGCTCGCCCTCCCACTCCCCAGCCCTCTCTGCGGGCCAGGGAGGAAATGACGTGATGTTATTTTTGTGTCAGGTCAGTTTCCAGCTTCTCTTGAGCCCTCCGGCGCTGCGGCTCAACGCCCCGCCGCGACCCCTCCTTCCGCACTAGGCGTTCACAGAGCTGGGCGCCAGGGTTTCCCCGCCGGCTGGTCGGTCTCCCTCGCCACAGACTCGGCAATCCCTGGAGAAGGGGGGACCGAAGGGGGTTGCCGAGGGGCTCCGCGGCATCCTGAGTCGTGGGTTAGTTTTCCCTTCGCTTCGCCCCTCCTCGGGTCGCCAGGTGCCGCCTCCGGGCTCCAGCTGCCTGGGACCGGGTGCGGACCCCCTTTCCAGTGGGGAGAGCAGGAGGCGGAGGCTGCACTGAGACCGGGCGGGGGCCGAGCGCAGAAGCACCCCGGGCGCGCAGCGCACAGGCGCGACTCTGGGGGACAGTGCACCGCCCGCGCGCGGCGCCGCCCGCCCCGCTCCATTCACAAGGTCCAGGCGCGCGGTCCCGCACACCCAGTGTGCGCTCGGCCCCCGCACGCTCCGCGCGGGCGTAAAAGCAAAGGCTTTGCAGACGCCCTCAACGTAGTCTGGGCGTCGCGCCCACACCCCTCGGCGTCTGCTAACTAGTGGTGGAGGAAGAGAGCTGAGGTCAGGGCGCAGGTCTCGCCGCTGGGGGCTTGGGGAGGTGCCCCCGGCCGCAGCCGCCAGAGGGAGGCGAGCCCGGGATTGCCCAGCCCGCGGAGGAGGAGGGAGGGGGCGGGGAGCAGGCAGAGCAGGGAAGGAAGAGGAAGCGAGAAGTGGGCGAGAGCGAAGACAGCTTCGGGAAGGGGAAAGCCGAGGAGAGCAATCGCGGGCGTAGTAAGGACTGTACTCTGCATTGTAATAAAATAAGGAACACGCCGGACGCATGCGCACGGCCAACGGAGGCGAACCGGCCGGAGCTTCCCCTCCGGCTGTTCGGGTGGACGGTGGGACCGTGAGTACCCGGCTTCCTTAGTATCCCTGTCGTTCCTCTCGGACTCGCCCTGAGGCTTCGGGCTGGGAGGTGGCAGGGACTGGGCGGGCGCGCACGCCCGGCGGGACCTGGGGCTCTCCCAGCCACCGCTCAGCCGGAGAGGGCACGAGTCCGTCGCCCCTTCCAGGAGCCCACCCGGCCCGGTAGTCAGCGCGTTCTGGGAGGCGGGGCGGACCGAGGTTGGTCTCTGTCGGAAGAGGGGCGTCAAGCCAAGACCAAGCCCTCCCTGGTCCCGTTCTGCCGCCGCGGGTCTGTGACAGGCTGGGGGACGCGGGAGTCCGCCGTGCAAGTGCAGAGAGCTTACCGAGCACTTCTGGGAAACTCCGGACGAGTGAAAAGGTGGGCGTTCTCACGGGACGGGGAGCCAGACGGCGAAGGGGCCGGGCGCCCGAGGCGGGCCGTCTGAGCGCAGGTGGGAAGGCGAAGGGGCCGCTCCCCGAGGCGCAGCCCCTGCCTTCGGAGACGCGCGGCCCAGGCGGGGCCCGAGGAGCGGGCCGGGAAGCGTGGCCCCGCGCCCGGCCCTTGGAGGGCCAGTTTGGTGCCTGCGTTTACCCGGAGACGTTCTTCATGCCCTCGGAAGCTTCAGGGACAGATTTGTCCCTTCAGGTGCCGACGTCGCGGAGGGTTTCAGTGAACAAACCCGGGCGCCCCGGCTGCGGCGGTGGGAGGGTGGCGAGGTGGGCTGTGACGCGGCGCAGAGGTCGGCGACCGAGAGGAGGGTCTGTGCGCGCAGCTGCCCTCCAGCGTTGGCGTTGGCGGAGTGGGTGGCCTAGGGACCTTGGGGGAGGCGGCGAGCCGGGACAGCGGTGGGCTCTTTTGGGGACTTGTGTGCCCGGCGATCCCCATGCCCACTTGTAGGGGGAATACAGGGGGAGGGAGGGCTTGAGGGAGGCGGCGCGTCGGGATAGGAATGGGCGTTTAGGGGAGAGGTCTGTGTGCTCTGCGGCCTTCCTGCAGCTGGAAGAGAGCTAGACGTGGTGGGCGTTGTGGGTAGGTTGTCAGAGGGCGCTACAACCTACCCACCCCACTCCTACCAGTGGAAGAGGCTTTGGGGAGGAAGGGCGCGAGTATTGGATTGTTATCCAGCCTCCGAGCGGTTTGAGCCAGTGAAAGATACCAGCAGCGGGCGGGACGCGACAGAAGGTGTTCAGGGCCAGGCTGGGGAGCGAGCAGGTGCCGCCCCGTGCCACTCGCGACGGACAGGATGAAGAAGTCTGTGTGATGGTACAAGATTTCTATCCGGGAGGAGGAGGGCGCTAGAGGGGAAATCTCGCCCGTCTTGCCGGCGAATCCCCAGTCCAAGCCCCACAAGGTGTCCTGCTGGGGTGCTCAGGTTGTCCCCTGCGGAACCCTCTCACCTGTTAGCTATAGCTTTCGGAGCCAGTCACCCGCCCAGTGGGGCTCCGAATCGCCCCGAGTGTGGGGAGCAAGGAGCTGCAACTTCTGTCTTCGGCCCCTGCATGACTTGGCTTCAGTTTACTTCTGGTGGCTTCAGACCGTGGAACTGACCAACTGAAGGTCCACGTTTAGGAAATGGTTTGACTTCTCCCCAGTCTTGGCAAGAACACTTGTAATGAAATGAGTATCTTTAAATTCCTTGGCACAATCATGACTCGCAGTTTACTATTTTTGCTGATTTTAGTTTCTCTTTTTGCTTAAAGCCTGATTTTTTGTTGGGTCCCATCCTATTTATCTACTGTTCATTAAGTGGCATCTTTTGTTTGAGGTATAGGTAACACATATGATAGATAATAGTATCTAATGGATAAGAGTCCTGAGATCTTTATCTGTCAGTTCAAATCCCAACCTGACTGTGTCACTTTAGGCAAGTTACCTAACTTCTCTGTACCTTAGGATTAAGTAGAGGTGCCCTCGTCATGGTGTAGCTACTGGCCTTCAATGAATTAATACAGTAGAACTCTTAGTAACTTCCTGGCACATACCTAGTAAAAGTTATCATGAGAACGATAAATTTGTTCACTGGACTTCAAAATATAAAAAGAGCAGGAACAAAATATGTGTTTTTGTCTGCTTTAAAGAGTATGCACAAAGACGGGCTGGGGATTTAGCTCAGTGGTAGAGCACTTGCCTACCAAGTGCGAGGCCGTGAGTTCAATCCCCAGCACCCCCCATAAAGAGTATGCACAAAGAAATAGATGTCCATCATCAAAATCAGAAAAGCAGTAAATGTATTCTATCAATATTTAAATTTAAATACAATGCATTTTTATATCCAGACCTTTTATGAGATCCCTACAAGCTTCAAAAGAGTTTACTTTACAAAACAGATACATTTAAAAAATACATTTAAAAATGAGTCAAGAAGGGCTCAGTGGTAAAGGACCTACCAGACATGCCCAAGGCCCTGGGTTCAATCCCCAGAGGCCTTGGAGGGGGTGAGGGGAATGAAAATCTGTACACAAGGCTGCTCTGTGCAAAGACAGAAGTGCTTGTTAAGGCATAATATTTACAAAAACATCAGTATCTTCACTGAAATACTGTATGGAGTACATTTTATTTAAAAGAATCTGCAAAACTTTTTCGTGGAAACTGGAGGGGTTAACTTCTCTGAGATCACTGTAAGCACTTAGCCATAATAACATTTATTATGTCACAAATATGGAATAATGACAATTGGGTGACTTATTGTACCCCCTACATTTCACAGATGAGGAAACATTCAGAGAGATTAAGGACCCAGCTAATTAGGATCTAAAATAAGACTGGAGTGATATCTGCCTCACTCCCCAGAGCTCTTACACACCACTCTGATGATTTCCTGTTTACTGCAAATTTGTGAACCTTTCACAAGCAGGAAACCAGAAGTTCTATATAAGTGAAAAATACACAAGCATGTGTTACAGGCAGTAGTGGTGTGGCTACTGTTGTCCAAAGCTTCGTTGTGGCCCTTGACAGAATTAGACATGACCATGTGATTTGCCTCAGGCGCAGTTTGAGAAGTTAGAGCTCACTGGGGTACACATTCACTTGCATGTCCCAAAAATATCTTTTTTTTTTTTTTTTTTTTTTGGTGCTGGGGATCGAACTCGGGTCCTTGTGCTTGCAAGGCAAGCACTTTAACCACTGAGCTAAATCCCCAGCCATCCCAATAATATCTTGAAGAAATTTTATATTACAGATCCTTCTTTAACTTTTATTAAAATCTCCTTCCTGCTAGCTTGGCTATGGGAAATGCTTTTAGGAAAGGCTTTCAAAAGTACACAGATTTTATTTTTCCAGATTTTTGGACTAGGAAGAGTGAAGAAGAAAACAAAAAACTTTCTTATTTTAATTCAATAGCCTAGTTAGTGGTTGCATTCCAGGCCCTTGAATATCACTTCCTAAAATCCTGTCTGCTCACTTCTGCGTGTGGCAATCCAATGACATTCATCTTTCATGAGCTATGCAGTTTGTAGGTTATAGATCTAGCCCTCACATGAACCATTTTGGAATTATATGACAGAGACTTGTGGGTGAGCATATGGACTTGCAAATCTATTTATAGGAATAGTGTGTTTTCTAGGGAAGGTACTGTGTCTGTATCCTGGAGGAAGGAAACTGGTTCTCTCCAGTGTGTGAACTGCATATCTTAGCCTTGACTGCACTGGGTGATGGCTTCCACACGTCCTTGTACAGAAATATAGGGTCTTCAGCAGGGAATGACTTTGTAGCTTGCTCCCAAGCCAGTTTGACAGAACTGAGTTTTGAAATCACACTTGTCAAGTCCAGTCCCAATATGATTAGAATGTGAATCACTATCCAAATGGGAATCTTTCAGATTGGTTCTCAGTGCACCACCAGGTGACTCACCATTTGAGCTTCTATTCAACAAGTACAGTGTCAGTCAGCAAGGAATATGGTTCGCTCTGAGTCAGAGCTTAGCATTTAGTACAATAAGTGTGAGTCATTGTCTAGGGCACCCTCTGAGATGGTCCCTGAATGTGACCTTGAGCTACATGCTCCAGAGTTTAGACTAGCAGCAGGGGGTGAGTCAGTTCATAGTACAATTCAATGAGCTCTTGTGGAGGCCATTCACAATAAAGTTTGGTACCACTAAGTGCTCAATGTAATATTACATGACTAGGAATCCACAGACCAGATTACCTTTTTTCTAATCCAGCTGATGAGTTTCTAGCTAAATTTGCTTGGGGAATCATTTGTGAAATATGAGTAATATGCTCAATTGCCCACCAGTGATATTTCGCATAACTTACTTTCAAAGTTATTAAAGCCAGTTGACTTTTCTGGCTCCTAGTTATTAAGTAATTTTATTCTAAAGTATAAAATCCTCTTTGACTCTATTAGTATTTAGATTTTAGACAAAGACATCTCATGCAAAGTTACTCAGTAGTTTAATCTGAAAAGGAGGTGGGATGTCCAGCATGCATCTTATCCAATAATGAGGAAGAAGAGACCCTATTGTCTGGTATGTCTTTGTGTCACTTCTGAAGCTAACTGAACAGTCATTCTCAAGAATACTGGAGAACACAAGTTTGTGCTGCTGCTTTAAGGATAACAGTGTCTCCCCCACCCTGATTGTTTGTTCATTCGTTTGTTTGTTTGTTTTGGTGCTGGGAATTGAACCCAGGGCCTTGCTCATGCTACGCAGTGCTCTACCACTGAGCTACATCCCCAGTCCTAGACAGTGGGTGCTTCTAACCTCCTAGGACTGTATGGCTAGAATCAAAACAGAAACAGCAGAAAGAATTGTATAACCTACCCTACCCTTGAACATTAATTTTATGTCTCAGGGTGGGGTGATAATGAGATTTAAGGGACTAGTAGATTTCTTAATTTGTGTAAACGTGTCTTTGATAATTAGAGGCAAGTTATTGTTCTTGGAAACAAGATACTGTGTAAGGGCTCTACTACATGCTTTTATTGTGTTTTTATAAATATGTGTTTCTAGTGATAACCTGGATACTAATTCATGTATCTCCTGCTCCATACAAAAGTATGGATACTTTGTATTTAACAGAGACTTTACATAAAGAATTAATTCTTTCTCACTTATTGTAATTCCTGGTAAATGCAAATTGTTAAAATTCTTTTAATAAATTTGACTATTTTTACAGCTAACGCAGAGGTCCTACATAAATGTGCTAGGTTTCAGTAAGGAGCGATTATGTACTGTTCTGAGAGTCACAATTGCTTTTTACTTGTTTACTTATAAGTGTACACATTTTAAGGGTACAGCCCTGTCTCGTGGAAAATAAGACCTACCAGGAAAATAGTCGGCTTTGAAACTAGCAATCAAAAATGCCAGCCCCAGTCACTTTGCCTTACCTGCCTAGGACAAAGTAGCCACCAAGCAAGAGAATGGTGAGGTGCAAACTGCATGATGCTGGCCATCACCATGGCAACAACTGGGTGCTTATTTTCCAGTTAGGTGTTATTTGGGGGGAAACACAGAACTTAATAAATTTTGTATAAGTATACTACCATGTATAGAACCACCATGGTGGATCACGGTTTTTTAACCTCAGTATTATTGATGTTTTGGATTGAATAATTCATGGGGTGGGGGTGAGGGCTATCCCGTGTTGTAGGCTGTTTATCAGCATCCCTAACCTCTACCCATTGGATGCCAGTAGCCCCCTCTCTGGATATCATTACCAAAACTATCTGTTTGTAGATATTGTCAGATATTCCGTGGGGGGACAAAAAAAATCACTCACACTGATTTGGGTCAAAGTACAAAATATTGCCGGGTGTAGTGGTGCACACCTGTAATCTCAGCTGCACAGGAGAATTGCAAATTCAAAGCCAGCCTCAGCAACCTCGTGGGACCCTATCTAAAAAAATAAAATTAAAAAAAGAGCTGTAGCTCAGGTCCCCAGTGCAGCAAGATGATAGATCGATAGATAAATAAGATAGATAGATAGGTAGAAAGATAGATAGATAGATGAAATATTTTCAACTCCTTCACCCTACAATACCCTGCCTTGCTTCCTCCCATACAGCCCTCCCATAGGTAGCCACTTTTATAGCCTCTCTCACCGCATGTCAGCTGTACCTGTTTTTGAACTTCACATTAAATAGTGCATACTCTTTGCATCTGACTCATAGTTCTGCATTGTGTTTTTGAGATTCATCCATTGTTGTTGCCTGTACTGATTTTTCAGTGTTGTGGAATGTTCCTTTGTGTGAGTATACCACGGTGCATTTATCCACTGAAAGATTCTGGGGTTGTTGCTGGTGTGGAACTATTATGAGTATCACTTAGAAGGGGCATTCTCATCCGTGTCTTTTGATGAGCTTCCTTCCACTAGGTAAAATCACGGGAGCAATATTCCTGGGTAACATGTCAGTGTGTGCTTAGTTTAGTAAATGCTGCCAATTGATACTTACACTTGCAAAATACGTATTTCTTCATATCCAGTGAAAAATGGGCCATCTATCTTTATTGTTAGTAGTAGGAGTAATAGTAGTTCTTTTTTTGTGGTACTAGGAATTGAACCTAGGGCTTTCTTACTGAGCTAGATCCCCAGCTCTTTATTATTGATTTATCGATTTATTTTTTTATTTGCTTACCTACGTTTTTATTTTGAGACAGGGTCTTGCTAGGTCACTAACTTGCCCAGCCTGGGCTCAGATTTGTGATCCTTCCGCTCAGCCTCCCAGAGGGTGGGATTACAGGCGTGCACCCCCACACCTGGCTTGTTCTTTATATATTTGAATCAATGTTGTTGGGCAGAAATGCATGTATGTTCGTGACTGTGTGTTGCAGACGCCCTCTCTGAGTACGTGCTTGTCATTAAGCTCTTATCCTTCATCCGTAACTCATCTTCTGTTGAAAAGTCATCCTTCTTTGAAGGTGATGTCTTTTTTCTGTGGCTGGTTTCAAGTTTTTTCCTTTGTTTTCGGCTTACCACAGTGAATGTAAGATGCATAGGTGTGGTTTTCTTTGTACTTACAGTCTTTGGGGTTCACCGACTTACTTTTTTGGGGGGGCGCTCTGCTGGGGTTCGAACTCAGGGCCTTGCGCGAGCTAGGCAAGTGCTTTACCACTGAGCTAAATCCCCAACCCCATGAGTTTCTTGTGTATGTAGGTTTATGTCTTTCTTTTTTTCTCCCTTCATTTAATTTTTGTTTTTATTGGTTCATGTCCGCGGCACATAATGATTATGTTCCTCATGGGGGAGTTGGTCTGTGTACATAACACACCTCCTTTCCCTCCCTTCCTCCAGGTTTATGTCTTTCATTAGCTTTGAACATGTTTCACTCTACTGCTTCCTTTTGTTACAAGTTTTTTTCCTCTTTCTTTCTTGGGACTCAAATCATACATATTTTAGACTTTTTTCCTTTTTCTTTTGTTCTCTGCTCTGTTTGGTCCATTTTTTCCTCTTTCTTCTTCAATCTAAATATTTTCTATTGACTTCTGTTTTCATTACTAAGCCTGTCGTCTGTTGTGCCTATTCTTCTGTCACACTAAATGGTGAGCTGTTAATTTCAGAACTTTATTTGTTCTAAATATACCATGTTCATTTGCTTCTTTTAATGAATTTAAATTCTCTGATGAAATTCCTCATCTTTCCACCAATTTTTTTTTTTTTGATGTTTGGGATCGAACTCAGGGCCTTGTGCTTGCAAGGCAATCCACCAAGTTTAACCAATTAATTCTTTTCTACTAAATCCAATATTAAGATTGTCTATGCTCCTATATCTGTTGTTTGTTTTTTGATCATTGGTCAGATTCTTCGTCTCTTTACAAATCTAAAGAGGTTCTTTTTTTTTTTTTACTGGATGTAGCCACTGTGTATAAATAAACTGTGTAGATTCAGATATTATCTTCCGCAGGGGTATCTCCTCTCAGACATGAGGGCCTGATCATTTAATGTGTAGCAGGTAGGAAATGGCCGAGGGTTGGGTGCAGTTTCTGTAAGCTGCAGCCTAACTATAGTCATTCTTGTTCCTCAGGAATTTTCTCCTGGGCTCTAGATTGAGAGCCTGGATGACGTCTAGCTCCTCCGTCACCAAGTGGAGACTCGGCATTAGCTTCAGAGGTTGTCGGCTTTGCTTTTTCCCTCATTTTTTCCACATGGTCTCCTCCTTTGGTAAATGTCCTGAGGGTGTCGGGATGTAACGTGTTTGGCATGTCACCAGAGATTCTTGTTCTCCCATGTGATGTTAGTTTCTTTATATCCTCAGCCCATGCTTAGAGTCAGCAGAGGTCCCCGGTGAGGGAAACTGCTGGTGACAGACTGCTCGCCTCTAAAGGGCCTCACTCTAGAAACCCTAGTTAAATCAGTCTTCTTGCTTCTATGGCTCTCTGATGTCATTAGAAATGTAATTTTAGCTATTTATCTGGCTTTGTACCTGGCTTTTTAGGTTGTTCTATAAGAACAGTAATCAAGGGGTTGGGGATTTAGCTCAGTGGTAGAGTGCTCGCCTACCAAGTGCAAGGCCCTGAGTTCAATCCCCAGCACCACCCCCCCAAAAAAGAACAATAATGAGCCTTGACTTGGTAACATTTTTTTGAGTTAGCTTTCTTTTCCTATCTTTGGCAACATTTTCATCTTGCTGTTTTATTCTTTCTTTCTTTCTCTCTTTCAAGATACAGTTTCAATATATTTCAGGCTGGTCTTGAACTCACTATGTAGCCCAGGGTGGCCTCAAAGTCGCAGCAATCCTCCTGCTTCAGCCTCTTGAGTCCTGGGATTACAGGTGTACACCATCACTCCTAGCCTTATCATTTATTTCTAGTGGAACTCGAAAATGAATATTAATTTTTTCTACTTATAAAATGTAATATATATATACTATATTTTTTTAATTTAAAGATGTTAGAAGGAAATGAGTGTTATAATTCTTGCAATCTTTATACTTAACATTTCAGCCATGTACTTGAAAAACGTGAGTATGGGAATGAAATGAAAGTAGGCTCAGATTTTGACTTTGCTCCATTCTTTTGTGAACCTCTGAATCTAAATGTGTACAACTGCGATAATAATGCATTATGGTATTAAGTATCCAGCAGAAGTTTCAAAATAATATTTAGTGATGGTACATATTATTATTATTCCACTGATATTTGTCCATCATTATTTTAAGCTCCTGACAATGGATCATTATACTTTTGCTTTTACTTTAAACATTATATTTTTCAATAATTCTATTTGGTACAAATTCCACAATTTTTATCATTCAAACAATGCTCTGAGATATCTGTACCCACAACCTGGAGTCTAGGAAAATTCTACTGAATAATTTATACTTGGCCAAATCTTTGCCATTTTTAAGTTTTTTTAAATTACCCCCAAAACTGGACAATATGTATAGATAAAATTGAGTTGCACAAAGAATTTCATTCAGAATAGTCACTCTGAGTAAAATTTATCTAACTACATTACTTTATCTGCAATAAAGGTTTTCATAAGATTTTGGCAATTAGAAAACAGTATTAAGAAATACAGGAAAGGCCAAGAGCGTTTTCTGGAAAGACAGCTGGTTGACCTTTGTACAGGAGAGTATGTGGGGGATGTAGTAATTTTGATGTCACAGACTACTTAAATACAATTAATTTTCACATTAAATTTCCTTTACCAAGTTGCTCTTTTATTTTGACTTTGGCATTCGTTTCTGAAAATATACTGGGCTAATATATGGGAACAACTAGTTTCAACTCTAAATGTGAGGTGAAAACAGTAATCCTGGAGACAGTTCAGTGCACAGGACTCTGCTGACCTGGGCGAGGAGAATGGTGCTTCTTGTTTGTGACCCTGAGGCCACGAACATGTCTCAGTTCTTCAGTTTAGTGACCACTCACTTCACTGGTCTAACCCTCCTATTCTGAGAAGGACTGCGCTCCTTACAATTTACAGCCAAATTTAAGTCAAGGCAGAAGATTTATGGGGTCCTGTTACATTACAACCTGGAATTTATCAAATTCTCACTAGAGCTAAATTTATGTTTTGTTTTGTTTCATTTTGTTTTATTTTGAGGCAGTCTTGCTGGGTTGCCTGGGCTGGCCTCAAACTTGGAATCCTCCTGTCTTAGCCTCCCAAATAGCTGAGATCACAGTCCTACGCCACCATGCCTGGCTTTTGGAACTAAGTTTTTGCTGTAGTAAGTCACTTCTGGCCCCTTGAATAGCTTGTTAGGCTGCTGTATTCTTTTGGAAAAACTAAGTATTTGTTGTAAAATACTCCAGCGCATTATCATGTAATCATGCAAATACACTTGGGTTAAAAAATGAATGAGTACTGAGTATGAAAAAGATAAAATTGTGCAATATCAAATAAGTGAAAAACTCACCTTGGGCATGCTGAAGAAATGTTATAAATTAAACAAAGGATTTTGTTTATTTTCCTTATCATCTAGTTTTCAAAGGCATGAGAAATGTATATTGTGAGGTAGTAAGAGAATATTATATGTATTTAAACCTATGAAATATGTCCTGAAAATCAAGAGACTACATATAGATTATTTTATTGAAAGAGATCTCTCTGAGCCTTTTTACCTGCACTGTAGTAGTAGGGCTTTCTTCCTGCGTCTCTATATCTAACTCCTCTATTTCATCTCACAAAAAAAATTACAAATTGATATGGTGTCCTACAAGTCCAAAATGCACAACCACTAAACATGTCAATTCTTGAAAATCTCTTTAGTTTTAGATCTTTTTCATTTTTGTCTACCTACTTGATACTTCAATCAGGGGAGTAGAGACCTAAAATTCTCTCCACATTCCCTAGGAACAGCAAACTCAAACATTTGCATCAGCTCAGCCTGCAGAGAACACCTTGGAAAAGCTAAGATAGTGTGGGATAAGGCAATGCCCTGGAGTTTCTATTAGCCAATTCTAATCCACAGCAGACCTGCTAGCCAAGGGACTCCAGAGGGACTTGATGATAGGCATCCAAAAATAGCTCAATTTATCTAATTGTGACTCGTGCGCAGCTGTGGTGTGAAGAGCAAAGTCGCAGGGCAAGAGAATCCCACATCTTAAGCCAAAAGACCTAAGTTCAAGTCTGTATGGAGGATGACTTGGATTGTCAGGTACATCCGTGAGTCTGATTTTCCCCACTGATTAAAAAAATAATAATAATATCTTGAAATTTGCACACAAACATTTCAAAAATTAAATGTAAGGTGTGATACATTTGCTGATGTAGACATGGGAGGAAATTGTGCAGTTGTTCGAAATTACAAGTGGAGAGAGTGGGTGCTAATAAAGAATTTAGATTTATACTAGTGTCATGGGTTGCCGCTGAAGTTCACAGTAGAGGACTAATGTACTCTGATCTCTATCGTAAAACAGTAAATATGGTAGGCTTTGCAGGTCATGTGTTCTGGCATTAGTCCATTTCATACTACTGTAATGAAATATTCAAGGCAGAATAATTTTATAAAGAAAAGTTTATTTAGCGCACAGTTTTAAAGACTCAAGGGCGTAGCATTAACATTGGCTCAGATCTGATGAGGGTCCTCTTGGGGACAGCATATCATGGTGGGAATTCCTGCTGTGGTCGAGCTCACATCATGAAACAAGAAGCCAGATGGAGACTGGGGTCCCACAGTCCCTTCCAGGGACACACTTCCCAATTAACCTAAGGACCTCCCACTAATTCCTACCTCCTAAGGTCCCATCACTTCCCAGTACTGACAGCCAGGGAGAAAGCTACAGACACTTGGGTGCTGGAGGACAAACCACATCCTACTATTGCAGCTGTCCATGGTTACTACTCAGCTCTGCCACAGTAGCAGGAAAGCTGTGGGGAGCAGAGAGAAGAGGGTGGGTTAGGGTCTTAGTGGAATAGTTCAGGCAAGAGACAGGGCCCCCCTCGCCTAGGGAGGGAGCAGCACAAATGCATGGTGTAGATCTGACATGCCTTCTGCAGATGCAGCCAGCGGATGACCATGATAAGAGAGGAGTGAAGCTAACTATTTGGATATGAGTGATGGTGACTCTATGTGTGACCATGGAGAAGACAGAGGAAAAGCAGAGGGTCTGGCCAGGGGACTCAGGAATCCTTGTTAGACTCTGAGGTCTGGGATGTCTACAGAGCTCCAAGTGTGCTATCAAGTAGGTGACTGCATCTGTTTGTTTAGAAGGCAAAGAAATGGCCTGAGCTTGAGACAGAAATGTGACCTTCTTCGGCTAGTCATGATATGTATGTTCCTGTGCTGTGGTTCACTAAAGCATCCTGAGATTATGGTAGGAAATTACTGGACATGAGTCAATAGGATATTGCTACTTAGAATCTGCATTTCTTTTTCTCAGTTATCTGTAAACAATCTGTTGAGAGTTTCTATATATTTAGTCAGACACATGGGCCAAATTCAGCCTACAGTTTTTATACTGAGTACTAAGAATGGTTTTTACACTTTTAAAAAATTGTTGGGTGAAAAAAATCAAGGGAAGAATAATACTTTTTTGACACTTGAAATTTTACAGAATTCAGGTTTCGTTGTCTGTAAATTTTTATTGGGATACAACTGCACTCATTTGTTTCTCTTATGTCTGGGGTGCTTGCTTCGGCAGCACATAGACTAAAATTCTATTATGTCTCGGGCTGCTTTGCACAATAGAGGCAGGGTTGAGTAGTTGCAGTGGGGAACATGAGGCCCTCACAGCCTACGATACTTACTCTCCTGTCCCCAGTAAAAATTGCCTACCTCTGATCTGTAATGTAAATATAGAAATATAGAATATTGCTGGGTGCCTTTAGGAAATAGAAGTACAAATGACCAATAAATACATGAAAAGATGCTGAACATGGATGGGGGAACAAAGACTGAGGGAGGGGAGGGAAAGAGATTGGAAAAATTGAAGAAGAAAAAAATGAAAATAGAGCTTTTGCAAATGGGAAGGGGACCAAGAGTTGGAAGGAGCAGGGAGGGAGGGGTGGGGGAGGGAATGGGAAAAAAAAAGAAATTAAGATGTGTATGTGCCAGGTCTCTACAAGGAATGTGATCATTGTGTTCTGCAAACATGTACTAATTAAAAATAAAAATGAAATACAAGAAAATAAATATGAAGTTCAACCAATAACAATGTTTTTTTCTTATAGAAATAGTCCATTTTCAAAAAAACAAAACAAAATTTGGAAAGACCAAAAATCCAATTAAAGACGATCTTATATAGGAAATTAAATCAAAGAGCCCAACTTAGGTTTCCTTTGAGGAACCACTACTTAAACCTTCAGTATTTTCATATTACCCAGAAAACCTAATGGCAATTAACAGCCCCAAAAGTGCTAATGAAGAGGGAAATAATAGGCACAAAAGTTTTGTGTATAAGAGAGCTCAGATGACTTTCAGCAGATCTAATTACTTGAACCTGAAAATTTTGAACAGGATGGGAGCTCTCTTATTTCATTTTTAATAGGATCATCATCTCAGTGTGAAGCATTCTAATAGTGGACACAAGACAGAGTTTGAGAAGGCAACACTGCAGTGTACAAGGGATCACTGGAAATTTTCTGTGGGAAAAAGTAGATTTCCTAAGAAAAGAAATGTAGAGGGAAATTTTTACCCCTATAAGGACTATGGGAAGCTAGTTAGTTACTTACGAACTCACCTTTTCATACATTTTTATTATCCTTAATTTGCATGGACATTAACACATTTCACAACCCATCTTCTTTGACTGATAGAGGAGTTCTTTAGTTAGAATATATCCATCCACATCTAATGTCTGTAAGGTTTGTGCCCAGCACAACAGAGTGGGTTAAGGGAACCCCAACAGAGTGAGCTAGCTTGGGGGGAGTCTTCCTGCAGCCCAAGGTGAGCTGCTACCCTCACTTCTTGTGTTAGTTGGCTTTTTGTCACTGTGAAAAATACCTTTGAATGACTACTTAAAGAAGGAAAGGCTTATTTTGGCTCTTGCTTTCAGAGGTTTCAGTCCAGGGTCACTTGGCTCCATTGATTGGGAGCATGTGGTAAGCAGCAGTACCATGGTGAGGAGCAGGCTATGGAGCAGACCTGCTGACTTCATGGCAGCAGGGAAGCAGAGAGAGTGTGAGCAGGTGCCAGCAGGCTTCCACCTTCTTCCTCTTTTGTTCCATCCAGGCCCCTACCCTATTAGATGGTACAGTCCACACTCAGGTCAGAGTGGGTCTCCCAATTCAGTTTATTGTCGCACATGCCCTCCCCTCTGGAGACACCCTCAGAGACATCCAGACACACCCGGAAATGTGCTTTACTAATCTCCTAGGCATCTCTTAATCCAGTCAAATTGACAACCAAGATTAACTACTACATTTAGGATCAGGGGATGCTTTGTCCATAAGTTTCCTTAGTTCCAGCTATAATTTAGGGTATTAACAGAAGTGTCATTACAAAAGGCACTTAAAGACAGTTAAGATAGAAATAGATGTTACTTTTATGAAACATCATAAGTACATCTTAAAATACAATATCCATATAACTACAACACCTTTGTCATACTCAACAAAATTCTTAATTAATATACTCTAAGATCTAACCATATCACATTCTTTCTCATTAGCCTCTTCATTAAATCTCCCCTTACCTCCTATCTTCTCTTTCACATACCAACTTGTAGAAAGAAACGGGACACACGCTCTCGCTTGCGCCCCCCCCGTGTCTCTCTCTCTCTCTCTCTCTCTCTCTCTCTCTCTCTCTCTCTCTCTCTCTCTCTGGATTGCCTCATATCCAGAATTTGTTTGCTGCTTCCTTGTGGTGCTAATTTGTTTCTTTGTTCCCCAAATTCTTGCAAACTAAATGCTAGACCTGAGGGTCTGAATGGACTTGAGTTTAGCAATTTAGCAAGATTTGCTGGTTGGCTCTTCCTCTTTCCACCATAACATGTCACAGGCACATAGTGTCCCATGATTGGCCCGTTTTTAGTTATGCATGTAGCTGTATTTCTAACAGCTGAATAGGTCGGTTCAATATTTAGAGTGGGTCATAGGTCCAGGGTGTGTCTAGACACACAGTGCAAAGATTTTAACTGTGTCCTCTCCAGGCTGGCCATTGGGAGCTCTGACCCTCAGCAGGGCTGGAAAATTTTCTTGATGCCTTTGGATTCCCCACAATCCCTTTGCACCACCAGGAGCTACTACCCTGCCTCTCCCTTGCTGTAACTTTCCTGCTGCCCTGGGGATGGTGATGATGAGGAGGAGGAGGAGGAGAACAACGATGTTAATTTGGAGAATATTCTAGGTCAGGAAAGCATATCACCTTCAGAAAGGTGTCTGAAAACATCAGATGTTACCCAACTCCTTGTCCTTTAATGAGGGTACTCAGAGTGCACCTAGACATGTGTGCATGTGTGTCAGGGAACACAGAGGGGTTTGCGAGGCTATGTTCCTTGTAGCACGCCAGCACCGAAGAAGAAACTGGCTTTCTTCTTAATATTCCATTGCTTTCACCTTACTCCAGGCACTTTAATAGAAGCCTGGATTTATAAAAGATTTAAATGCACCTCAAATTCCAATTCACATTCTTAGGGTTATATTGAAGTATGCATAGTACATGATACCCCATGAACTCTAGATTTACTTGGATGTCAAAACCAGAGATATAAATGAAATATGCATGAGACTGAGCACAGTGAGGGCTTATGTGGCATTAATCGCACATATTCATGGTCTTCTCTACTAAGTAAAACTGGCAATATAATTAGTTAAGCTTTTTGCACTGCTCTCCTGATGTACCGTGAGAACTCACTTCTCCACCAGTGAATGTAGGACAGATTACAAATACAGTAATTCTCTGGACCAATGAGCTCTTCAAGGGTTTTTCACCAAGGAAAGGGCTGTGTTGCTGATCTTTGAATTGACATGTCTATAAAGGAAAAATGTGAAGTGCTATATAAGATGACTCATTTTCATCTGCATTTTCAACTGTAACATGATATCCGGGGCAAGTATTTTCATGACTTTTTTTTTTTTCAAATACAGCCATTAAAATGTGTAGTAGTCAGCTTTCTGTCGCTGGGACAAAATACCTGACATACACAGCTTAAAGGAGGAAGGATTTATTTTGGCCCATGATTTCTGTTTTGGTACATGGTCAGGTGGCTTCAAGGCAGAAACATTGTAGTGGGGGGAGGCTGCTCAGCTGATCACAGCCAGGAAGCAGAGAGGAGGCGGGCAGGTGGGCTGGACAGGTTATGCCTTTTAAAGCCATGACCCTGGAGACTTCCTCCAACCAGGCCCCACCTCCTCACAGCACATCCAGGTATGTGCAGATTGATCCATTGATGAGTTTAGTTCCCCCATGATCTTACTATCTTACAAAAGCCCCACCTCTGCCTTTGGGGACATTTTTTATCCAATCCATAACAAAATATCTGGTAAATATCAAGAACTATGCATTGTCCTGGGCTTGTTATAGCATCTCCTCCAGGAGTTGGGCTACTCCTTCCCACACTGCATGGAATGAAGCTACACGATGCTGGTACTGTGTGATACTCCTGTGTCCCTTCTCCCATCACTATGTGCCTGTGTGCCACTTACGTTTGTCACAGCTCCCACCCCGTGAGCACACGGCCTCTGCTATTCTCCACTGTCTTTTTGTCTTTCTTTATCCTTCTTCTGTGGGTATTTTTCCTTTCTTTTCTGATGTGTCTCAGCTTTAAGTCACAGAAATACAACTTTGTGGAACAGACAGGAGGAATGGCTCAACCAACAGCAGCTCAGCGGAGGCAGACAATTTATGTAAGGTCGCTAAGTTGATGACAGACCTGAAGTCACATTCTGTACTCTTGTTGTGATTGGTACTCATTCCAATCCACTTGGCTGCCTTAGAAGTAAATTAAAATACCAGAAATTAGGCTGGGGGTGTAGATCAATGGTAGAGTACTCGCTTAGCAGGCACAAGGCTCTAGGTTTGATCCTGAGTAACACACACATATTTAATAACCATTTTATTGATGTATGATTCACATACCATACAAAATAATCATTTAAAGCGTACACACCAACAACTTTTAGTCTGTTCACGGAATTGTGTAATCATCATCACAATCAATTTTAGAACATTTCATCACTCCTGGAAAAAACCCATCACCCCTCAGCCATCATCCACTGAGTCCCTTTCTTCTGCAACCTCTGGCAATCACTGAGCTGCTTTCTGTTTCTACAGATTTGCCTGTTCTGGATGTTTTACATAGATGGAGTCATACAGTGTGTGGCTGGAAATAACTGGCTTCTCTCACTTAGCGCCTCGTCACTGTTCAGCCATGTTGTAGCATGTAAGGGCAGCATTTTAGAACAAGAAGGAAAACTTGATAATAATCTTGCCTGCCCCAATTAGCAGACGAGAAACCCGCCCAGTGATTTCTCCACATGGCCAGATGGCCTCACTGGTAAGACCACAAAGTCTGACAGTGGAAAAGAAGTGAAGACAGACCAGACCATTTGCTGCTTACCCAGCCAGTGGGTTTCCTAGCGCTTTCCAGTGTGCAAAAGCACTGTGCTTCGCTCGCTGGCAGATTGACATCCCTCCTCCCTAGCCTTTTCTTTCTTAGCTTTGCAGGGTTATTTTTGTCAGTGCTTGAATGCTCTCAAAGATATTTTTGGGTTACTTCAAGGTTTGTGAATGGTCAGTGTACCAGATGTCTGAAGGTGTATAAATGGGGGTCCCTTGCTGTTCACTCTACTGCATATAGATGTAAAGGTACAGGACCAGTTTGTTTATGATCTTAAAACACAATACAAGTTAAGTATTCCTTATTGGAAATACTTGAGCCCAGAAGTGTTTCAGATTTTGAAGTTTTTCCAACTTTTGGAATTATGTGCCTGTATATAATGATCTATCTTGGAGAGGAAACCAAAGCCTAATCAGGAACTTTGTTTATAACTTATGCACACATTTTACACATAGACTGAAAGTAATTTTATGCAATATTTTTAGTGCACCTGCATTTTTTTTTTTTTACTGTGATTCATCACATGTGGTCAGGGGCAGGGTTTTCCACTTATGGTATGTTATCGCTCAAAAAGTTTTAGAGTTTGGAACATTTCAGAGTTCAGATGTGGGGATTAGGGATGCTTGACCTGTATAAACAAGATTTTTCCATATTATTCAGTGTATCTTTCACATTAAATATCAGTAAGTACTGAGTTAATATAATAATGGCACTAGAATAGCACTTAGTTTTCAGGGACTTGGTTTTCATATACATTCTCCCATTTAATACAGTACTTTAAACAAACCTCAGTGTGGTGAATATTACACAAATGAGGAGGTGGTGACTTAGAAAGGTGAAGTAATTTGGTCCAGACCCGACAGTAGCAGAGATCCGAATGGAGGGGCACTTCTAACTTGACACCTGGTGCTCTTCTCTGTGTAGCACAGGTCACTCACATAGACTTCTTCACATTCTTCACCAATCGTTCATTGTTTTCCAGCAATTCTGTAGGAACCAGCTATGAGGTGCAAGGCCTGCCAAATAAACTCCATATTCCCATTCAGGCCCCTCTAGCCAAGCCATGTGAAGACAGACGGCCTCCAGGCACAGCCCTCCACCCTCATCGCAGCTGCCACAGGAACTCTTGCAGCAGCGGTGCCCAGTCCTCTACAGTCTCTTCATGGCCCCCCAGCCCCTCCCCCAGGAACTCTGCTTCCCCGTGGGCCTGGTAATGGCAGACAGGTATCCACTGCAATTCCTCTCCTGACTTCTCAACTTAGAAGCAAGGCAGCTGTCTCTGCTGTTGCCACTTCCAAAACATTCCTTCTCCAAAAAACCCCACCTCCTAAATCCTGACACAGGCTTCAACACGGACAAACCTTGAGGACATTATGCTGAGTGAAATAAGGGAGGAAAAAGAACAAAAAGTAGGTAATTCACTTACATGAAGTAGCCAAAATAATCAAATATATAGAGACAGAAAGTAGAGTGGTGGTTGCCAAGGGCCAGGGCGAGGGAAGTGAGGGTAGCTTAATGGGTCTAGTGTTTCCATTCTGCAGGATGAAGAGTCCCAGAGAGATGATAGTGGTAGTTGTGCAACAGTGTGAATGTACTTAATGCCACTAAACTGTACACTTAAACATGGCTAAAATGTAAATATCATATTACGTATATTTTACCACTTTTTTAAAAAAACACTTTCCTTTGAATGTGCATCCTTAGATTGAACCTGGATGCTGTTCCTTTTAGTCATCTGCTCTCCCTGAGGTCCCTGCCCTGTGTACAGAGTCCCTAGCACATAGGCAGCCATTTCCTCTCCAGCATGGTTCCTGAGTCCTCTAACACTTACCACTGACCTGAGCAACACCTTGGCCTCCCAGCTGCAGACGTCTCCTCCTCTACCATCCCTCAGCCCTCACACGGGGGCCATCCTCTGGAGTTAGCCATTACCAACTGCAAACCGTCTCACAAACCTAATCCTCAAGCCCCACCCGTGACCTGTGCCTCCCTTCCCTCTCCCTCACTCACTCTCCTCCCTAAACTTCAGTCAGAGAGGCCTCCAGCCCATTCATCTCCCTTACTCTCACGGATCGTCAGAGCTCTACATCCCTTCTTCTTTAACCACACTTCCAGAGTGTTCTGGGACACTGTAGCCTCCTGTGTGTTCACATTCCCTCTTAGAAATGCCATCTCTGGGGCTGGGGAGTTGCTCAGTGGTTAGAGTGCTTGCCTCGCAAGCACAAGGCCTTGAGTTCGATCCCCAGTGCCAAAAAAAAAAAAATTCCATCTCCACATCTTTGTGCTCCTGTCTCCACTTCACTGGTGTCACTTCCTCAGATACCCACTGTACTACCAACTGTAATGGGAGCCTCCCCTCATCATTTGTCATCTTCAGAGCACTTCTCGGATCCCAAGTCCTCTTACCTATTTCCTTAGGGTGTTGTCTGTGGCTGTCATGGAGACCTTAGTCCTTGGCATAGACTGTCTAGCTCACCTCGTAGCCCTAGTGCCTGAGACGCTGGCTGTTATAAGGGGTGTTCAGTAAGGGCTTGTGGCCAGTGCTCCAGGAAGACCCTCAGAAGACAAACGAAGAGTCAGAGCTTTAACATTTTCCCCTAAGTTTATAACCGGGTCGTGTCTGAACAGATCCTCCTGAGAGTCATCAAAGCCTTATCACATGTTCAGTATCTGAAATATTATGAAACAAAGCATCCAGGAAGGATGGATTAGAGACAGAGCACTGCTATCACTCCTCACAGTATGCTGGTGACCATATCACAAGACCTTGGAACATAGAGAAGTGTTTTGAAACTTCTTCTTTCATCATGTTTTATAGCTCTTTGGCCCGGGGGCCAAAAACATTGTAAGGACAAGGCAAACAACTTGTGGAAGAGTAAAATTGCAAAGGCACAGATACTTTTAAATGTGAGGACTGAAGTGTCTGAGGTCCTCACCTCTCAGAGCCGGAAGCCCCTCTCAGGGCACCTGTGGCTCAGTGGCCTTGCTGGCCTTGCTAGGCCCCTGGAAGTCTGCGCCCTGGGGTGCTACAGACAGCTGGGGTCAGTGTTAAGCCCCTTTCCACCCCTCTATTATGTCCCCTTCCGGCCTTGCCTATTCTCATTTAAGCTTTCTAAAAAACACACAAATAGATACATGCACATATGGCTGAATAGACTTTTACAAACTGAACACATCTATGTAAACAGCACCGGTATCAAGCACCCTGAAGCCCCCTCGCCAAGCACTATTCTGATTCCTAATAGCGTAGAAGCATTTTTGCCAGATTTTATTTCTTTAAATAGAGCCATACAGTATATACTTAGCATTTTTTTGTTTTAGTGCTGAGCTGAACCAAGGGTGTCACACATGCTGAGCATGCTCTCTTACAGCTGAGCTACAACCCCACACCACCCCCTCTTTTGTATCTTTTCTCACTCGGCAATGACCACATGTTGAGGTCACTGTGGATTTTTCATCTTCGTTGCTGAATAGCACCCATGGTAAGGATATACCACCATCTATCCACTCTACTAAAAACAAACATTAGGGGCTGGGGATTTAGCTCAGAGGTTAGAGTGCTAGCGTACCAAGCACAAGGCCCTGAGTTCGATCCCCAGCACCAAAAAAATAAATAAAGA
>PVJO010007716.1:0-80065 GCA_004026905.1 Hystrix cristata | reverse complement strand
TCATAGGCATTCTTTTAAAGAGGAAATCTCTCAATGATTCCATCAACACTTAGATTTTTAACTGGCTCTACAACTTTCTCTTTGTTTTGATGGTTTTCAGCAATATATTTTGTAGAGAAGGGAAACTTGCTGAAGTTTTGAAACATGAACACTTCTTCAGGGGCCAGCTGTATGTAAGCCTCAGCACTACTGATGTTTTAGGTTGGAGAATTCTTTGTTGTTGGGGGTCTGTCTGGCATATTAGAAGATGTTCAGCAGCATAATTCGCCTCTGTCCACCAGATGCAGTAGCATCCTCTCCAGTTACGATAACTAAAAATGCCCCAGACATCAACAAATGTGTGTGTGTGTGTGTGTGTGTGTGTGTGTGTGTGTGTGTGTGAAGGCCCAGCCCTGGTTGAAAACCACTGCACTGTGCGTAAAACTTGGCAGGTCACAAGGTTTCACCCACTTCGGTCTCACCGGGGTGTGGGAAGCAGGGTTTGGGGGTCAGAGGCATCAGTGGCGACCGCTGGCTCTGCCTGGCTCTCATGTGATTCCTCAGCAACACCCATCCCTCATCTGTCCAGGAGCGCTGACCCTCACAGGGCTGTGCAACAATTATAATAGAAAGACACTATTTATTTATCGAGCATTTAGTGTGTTTTGGGCCCTGTTCTGGGTATTTTAAATAAGTTAATTTATTTAATCATTATTGACCCTCTCAGGTAGGAACTATAATTATTCTCATTTTATAGCAGAGGAAAGTGAGACACAGAGAAGTCTGACCGACTCACACTGCCCTCTAAGGCTAAGTGCATGTGGGCCCTCGCAAATGTTAGAGCAGGGAATTCCTCCCCACAACAGCACCGAAACCTCCCGGGCATCCCAACCAGAACCCTCTCTGCTCCAGTATTTTCCATTTGCATTGTGCATCTGCCATCTCCACATTCCCAGAGGTCCAGTTCAAATACCACCACCTCCAGGGAGCCCTCCTCTTGACTCTTAATTTCTGCCTCAAGTCCCCTAGTGCCCCTTGGCAGGCCTTCTTGCCTTATCTTGATTCTGTGGCGCTCATCATCCTCTGTGACAGGGACATGGGTGTGACAAGTTTGCTCACTAGAGGCGAACCACTCACATCATGAGACAAACCCCTCACGGGGACCAATCCAGAGCCTAGTCATTCTATGTATTGGAAGTTAAAAATTGCTAAATTAACAAACGGATTGAATAAGACCATTTTACCTGTACCCATGCACCCCAATCTCATAGGTGAAGTGTTTAGGGTGGGGAGGAGTCACCGACATGGATCTCTGGACCCCCAACCCTAAAAGCAGCCTAGACACAGAAGCCACAAGCTCTAAGTAGTGAAGAAATCACATAGTAACCGAGTTCTGCCAGGTGAGCAAATGGCAACAAAAGGGTCCGCAAAGTCCTAATCTACTTTGTGTAATACTCTCCTCAAGGCGGGTATCGTTTTCTCGTCTTTCTACCTCCAAACCGTTGCGGTCAAGAATGACCTTGCACTGACTGACGATTTGCCACAGGTGTTGAAAAATATCTCATTGATCAGATTTTTACCAAGTGACCCTGCAAGAGATCATGAAAGAGAGACCAGCTGACGAGGCTGATGGCTTCGCTTACGAGAGCTTTGTAGCTCTTGTCTGGGCTCCGCTCCTGTTCTCCACAGTGTCAGTTCCTCAGAGAGATTGAGCAGAGCTGCCAAAGGCATTTTTCTTTGTCAAATGTAGCACTTATTATTGAGTTGGTGCCCAAGGAAACATTTATCTTTTGCGGAACCGTGGCCGCCCTGCCCGCTGTGATGCCGAGTTCAGTCCGGTTGATGTTTAAGGGGGTCTTGTTGGAGCAGAAGTGACGGACGTTGAGCGAACGGCCTAATTAGCTTGAAGATGTGTGATGCGAGCGTCGGCGGAGCGCACGGCTGCGCGGACTGGGAGCCGGGGCTTTCCCAGCGGGCAGCGCTTGGAGTCAGCTCACTGAGGTCACTACCGTTTCTTACACACACACTTGGTTGACCTTTATGCCAGACTGTGTTTTTTAAAAGGTGATTCCACAAGGATTTGTTATTAATGAGAAGCAGTAACTGTATTTGATTTATTGGTAATATAAAGGGGATTTCTGTCACCATCTCACTGTATCCTAATCCAAAATATATTAGTATCATCATAACACACACAATAAATATCATCAGAGACGCTGTGGTTAAAATGGCGCTATCTTATGGACTCTTTCTTCCCTTTTCTATCTACTTTTACAACAACCACGGGAAGAAAAGGAGCAGGAAAGTATCAATTGCTAACGAAGGGCTGCATGAAACTGTGTTTTATGATGCAAGGGGGAGAAAGAATGTAATTTCGACTTCTGATGCAAGAGGTAGAAATAGCCTAACTTTGATGAACGATCCATGTTTGAACATGCAATTAGAAAAAGCTTTCTTTTCCTTGTTAGATGAACAAGCATAATATAGACGTGACTAAAAGGAAATAAAGATCCAACTCTTAAGCATCCTCCTCCAGGGATTCTGAGTTTCTTTCCCCAGGCCCAGCAGTATGGGGGGACGGGTGCTCAGAAATGTTACAACTCTTTTTTTTAAAGGTTTATTTGTTGCCAGAAACCAACTTTCCTTCCATCTCTGACTTCTCACGCATACGAATTCAGAACACAAACCCTGCTTAAAAATATTATTTCTTCAGAACTGAAAAAATAAACTTGCCTGTACATGGAATGTTTCCAAAGAGAGAACATGAACAAACAGGTTTTTAATTTCAGGTGGAAAGTAGACCTTTGGGCCCAAATTTAATTGCAGATAAGAAACTCTCCCCGCCTAGGACTTAACCAACTACCACCCAACAATGTCTGATTTGAAGTATCCAAATGAAGATTGGGTTATTTATTTACAGAGGACATGAATAATTAGCCATCTACAACACACAGCTGCATTTAACAAGCTCAGTTTTCCAGGAATCGAGTAGCTCAGGGAGCCGTGTCATTCTCTCATATCCCAGGATCGAGCTGTCTTCAAATAAGTAGCATTAAACTCCTTCCCCTGTCAAGACCAAAACCCGGCAGAACTACAGCTCCTCATGGTGCCTGGTGGAGAGGCGCCCGTGTGGCAGCTTCCAAGCCCTGCAAGGGTTTAATCCTCCCGGGCTGGATCTCTACCCATATGACTTTCTATTCCACAGAGCAAGGGTCTGACTTCTTCTGTTTTCTACTCTGCTGGGTTTTGAAAATTGGAAGCACATTGTTCAATTAAGAACCAATTAATGTGACATTCCGGCATGAAAGGAGTGTTAGGCGAGAGGAGCCTGCTGCAAACTAATCGGTTTAAGTTTCATTGACTCATGATCTGCTGCTTCTTAAAGGCATAAAAGTGTTTTGCATTTTTATCACCTCCAGCTCTTGTGACTTGACTGAGTTCCTAAACTATGTAGGGTCACGTCGAGCCAAAATCACATGGCGACCTTCCCAGGGTGGCCCAGTTTCTGCAGAGAGGTGCATGCTGTGGGTGTGCTTTTCTCTCACAGTGGTGCTAAGTCATTGCTGTGTAGTTGATGTTCTTGTTTGCCATGCAACTCAGAAGATAAATAGCAACCAGAAACGCAAAGGGCACACATCACAGTCCAGTTCTCTAGCGCACAGTTTGTGCCCGTGAACTCCGGTTTCCTCATCTCTTAAATGGAAGCAACAGGATCTATTAAATGGAACCAAGTTGCTGTGGCACTCACTGCCAAGAAGAAAAAGCCCTGGTTTTTTGAATAAATGCCAGCCTCAGCAATTAGTCCATCAACTTAAATTCTTCTTGCAGTTTCAATTAGATTGAGAACCTTCCCTGGTTTCCACTCAGGCTGTTGTGCAACATTTCTGCAAGGCTAACAGCTGTCTTATTCTACCCCAGAGAGAGCTCTATTTCAGCTACTCCTGCGTTCCCAGTTCATAAAGCACTCCAGGAATCAGTGGGTGAAAGGCGCTCGTTAGCATTGCCGGATGATATGTGTTAGTAGTAAACACGCTATGGTAAAGAGGCCGGCAGCGCTCACACTCTTGTTAACAAGTCACTCAACAGTCTAGTTGGGTTCATTCTATACCAAGGTCTGGTTAAATATTAAAGAACTTGCAATGGCATATTTTCTAGGGGAATGATTCTTAAGAGAGACCGAGAGAGAGAGAGAGAGAGAGAGAGAGAAGTTCACAATCTGTCGGCATCATCTCCCACTTCAAAATGAATGTGTCAGGAGATATTCTTTACAGTTCTTTGGCAGGTTTATTATATTTTAACATCACTTAAGGCAATTTTCCAAATAATATTATAAGACAAGTAGCTTTACCAAAATTCTACTGCGTGCCAGAGAGCAATATTGGATTTCCTTTTCCTTTGCCCTCTCCATTTGCATCTCCATTTTCTTCTGCAGCCGTTCCCCCCTCCTCCCATCGTGCCTGTTGAAGAGCCCTTGAGAGGACCCCAGCAGGTCTCCTAGGCCCTCCCAGCGTCTCTGTTGCTTACAGCCATCTGCCCTGCCTGCTCCTTCCTTCTCTTCCGGGTACTCACTAGGGGTTTCCTTGATTGCCTTCTGGTCAGTGGCATGCAGGAGGCTCAAGGTCGCGTATTTGTTCCCTTCCCTCTCCCAGTTTTGCAGCACTGGTTTGGGGGCGGCTTTCCCGTCCATAACTGTCCCTAACTAAGGCTTTGCCGCTAGCTCTTCAGCCAGAGCCCCACCTCGTCCTCCTGGGCTCGGGGAACTGGTTCTCTCCTTTCCCTTCTGCTCGCAGGCACGGTGCACTTCTGCCGTTGCTCATCCCCGGCTGCAGCTCCGGGCTGCTGCTCATGCCTCTGCATCGGTGACGTCAGTAAAGTCACCAAGGCTGCGCTCAGAGTCCTCACAAGACCCAGGTTCTCCTGCCTCCCACCTCACACGAAGAAAGGAAAGAAGACAGTAAAACAAGGTACAAGACTGTGCTGAGGGCTGGGGATTTAGCTCAGTGACTAGAGGGCTCACCTTCCAAGCACAAGGCCCTGGTTCAATTCCCAGCACCAAAAAAGACAAAAAAAAAAAAAAAAAAAAACCCAGACTGTGTTGGCTTATGACCCGATTTGAACCAGCTCTCTCCCTGAGTTCTCCCCGAGTCCGAATATATGAACTATGATTCAACTGTTATCATAGAAAAGAGAGTCACGAAAGAACCCTACTTTATTTGGGGTCTACCTCAATATAAAAGTAGTGAGGGAATAGCCTTTTAGAGTGGTGAGAAAATTATAATTGGTTCAAATACTTTCACGACAGTGAGATATTAGCCAAAATAGAACTTTAATTCATTGGTACTTTTATAACAAATGCATTTTATATATTTTTTTCTTTTACGCAGGTGATATTAGCAGGTCTCTTGGGAATTTGCCAAATTTTAGTATGCCCCCAAAGGAGTTCTTTTAATTTATAAAGGCAATAAGTGTTTAGTTAGAGGACTCAACTTTAGGAAGTATAAATTTACCCTCATTACACTATAAAGGATATAAGATATCTTTTAAATGGCAACCAAATATTTGTAGCCTGTATACTTCCTTTCTCATTACAATATTTGTCATGAAGATGAATTAATATTATGCCATTTTCAGTTCTCATTACAGTCTTGGTCCTGAGATGAAATATTGGGTGTTTAATGTCGTTATGAATTACAGCAGAAAACTGCAGGCTGTTGACCTTTTCAATATTCTGCTTTCTGACTGGCTGGCATTTCCACAGCTCTTCCTGCTCAAATAATTCCAACGAATATGGAGGAAGGTTGAGGATAGGTGGCCAATGAGAGAACAGAATATTCAAAAGGTCAACAGAGTACCTTTTTTTCTACAAATTCAAAAAATGTATGAAGACATTAAGATTTGAATATTATACTTATGAACAAAGTACGCAATTCATGATTGTAAAGAAAACCATTTTAAATCATCTCATGACTATAATAAAGGTGCAAAACAATTATTCAAGACTAAAAATAATCTCTTAAATGTCTTGTAGTATAAGAGACTGAGGATCTTTTAAAACACAAAATTACTAAAAATGGACATAAAGATCATTTCTCTTTCCTCAGGTAAAAATTATATTTCTTCTGCAATAGCTCTGATATCCACAGATTACTGTAGATGTGGACATTTATTTTGGGTGATTACAATGTTTGTCACTGTTTTGGAATAAAGAATTTTTTGTATGGATGTTGATAATAAAAACAAAAATCATTTTAGATCTTAGATTCGCATTCATCATTTTATGTAGCATATTTTAATTGCTCAATAACTATTGGCTGAATGAATGAATGCATACACAGGGCAGGTGAACAATAGAATTATAATGGAAGTAATGTTATTTTGAGAGGGAAATATGAATTGCTCCAAACAACAACCAAGTAAGAGATTATAAAGCACTCCTAGGTTTTAGGGTTCACTAGTCTGTCTTCTAATAGTAACTGGCCTATAGTGGATGGTCCCGAAACCTGCATAGATCAACAAGGAAAAGTAAGGAAAGGGAAAGGGGAGAATTAGTCACCATCTGTGGGCTGCGGTAACACCTATGTGCTACTTTGTAGTCTACCCAGCACTTTGGGCTTTTGTGAGTGATCCAGCCTCACTGAGTTCCCGCCTCTTCCCTCCCTCACATGATGCTCACATATCTTTGCCCTCAAATCAAGGGTTTTGCTCACTGGGCCAGGGGTGAGCTTTGAACTCGATCAATGACCGTACAAGCCCACGATCGGGGACAGATGTGGAAGCAGAGCAAGCAAGGGTTGCTCTCTTTTTCCTGGATCACTGGCTGTAAGAACAGAACTTCCGCAGAATTCCCTGCCGCCAGCAAGAGAAAACCAGCTGGACGGTGAAGCCAACAGGGGAGAGAGCGAATTCACAGAGGGAGAGAGCGAAGGGAAGGGAAGGGAATGGCATCATCGTTTGAATGATGGATTCTTGTTTAAAACTAGTGCCACTGCTTGAATGCCTCATTAATTAATTAATTCATTAATGCCCTTTTTTGCTTATGTAAATCCGAGCAGAGTATCTGTCACAATTACCCAGAAGATCCTTAATTACAGACTTATTATAAAGGATTCTAAGATTCAAGTGGACTCCAAGTGTCAGATGATTGCTGAATAATACATTCAGCTATTTTTGAATGAATGTGGATGCTTTGATTAATAAATTATAAACATATATGAATTCAGGAAAACTTTATTTAATTAGTGTATATTAAACCTATTAATATATAGATGCTGTAAAGACACTCTACACACAGGGAAAATCTTCATATTTAAACAGATTGGAAATCACTGTATAAGATCCCTTTATTTATAATTAATCTTCAATCTATTAGTATTAGGGCTGATCACAGCTGGTTCTCCTACAGCTGTCTGCATTTCTCTCTGATGGAAGAATAGGAAAGGAGATCTTGCCCTGTCCATGAATCAGTCATCAAATATCTATCGTTATTTCCAATATGCAAAGCACTCTACAAATTGCTGAGTTCAATCTCACTGCGGCCTTCCAGGAGCTTGAAATCTGGGAGGAACACAAGACGCCTACAAAGGCATACCAAGCCAACAACTCCACATCAAAAAAACTTTTAAAAGAACGGCGCCCCCGGGGATAGAGGAATTTAAAACCCATTATTTTTGCATACACAATAATGCCAAAATGGTAAAAGATAATCTAAGGGGGAGGAAATGAGAGAGAGAAAGGGAGGGAGGGAGGAAGGGAGGGAGGGAGAGAATGATGACAAAACACTTTCTCCTATTGGTAGACTAGGTTGAAGCACATTCTGAGACTCCTGTAACTTCTGAGCGTGCAGGCTGCTTTCTGCCTTCTGCCCACATGTCCTTCGCATCCCTACGGCGGCATCTCTCTGCCTTCCTTTCCCTTTCCTGTGTAAGGCCCGTCTCCAGCATTACACACTGCGGAACAACACTGCTTACCGTGACCTTCATCGCCCTGCCCTCTGCCTCTGGAGACTGAGCCTCGGGCACCGCCTGACCGAACTGTCTGCCTCCCAGCTGCCCTGGGCTCGGCCAGTCGGAGGCATCTGTGGGAGACATGGGCCGGAGGTCAGCATCTGGTGCGCATCCTTGGGCTCCCTCCATGACTCCATGTTGGGTCACTATATCCTTCCACTGAAAGCCACAAATGCATTGTCTGAGTTCTAGTAGGTCCCTTCCTCTTACCTTTTTAGGCCTGGGCTGTGGCAATGGGCCCACAGTCACCAGCTTCACCCTCTGTTGCTGCTTTCCTTTACCCTGCCCACCCTCTTCGAGGCCATTCTTTCATCAGCACCTCTCGCGTGTCCCGCGCCGTTCTTGCCAGCATCCTGACTCATGTGCTGTCTTTTGAATTCCACCTTTGGCCCTTCACCGGTGGCTGGTTTTCTTTGTTTACCCTCTTGTCCTTGTGCTTCCTGGAATCTTCACTCTGGTCCTACTTCACCACCCACATTTGCTCCCATGTTCATATTTCCTGTGGCCTGGAAAACTCTTGGGAGCAGACTGTGCCTATGCCCCAAACTCAGGGCTCAGAGCAGGTACCGAAGGGCTGAGAGAAAGAGCAAACAGCGGGAACGCTATCCTGTATCAAAGTCAGTATTACAGACACTCCTGTTAGCATACTTATCAGCCACCTTTCTGGTGCTGGGACAGATTGCCTGACATAAATACAACTTAAAGGAGAAAAGTCTTGTTCGGGCTTATGGTTCCAGAGATTTCAGTTCATGGTTGGTGGGCTCCAAGGCAGGATCATCATAGCAGAATGGTGTGGCAGAGGAAAGACGCAGCCTTCAATGACATGCCCCCAGTGACCTACCTCCTCTAACCAGGTTCACCTCCTAATAGGACATTGAGCTATATGAACTCATCAAAGAATTAATCCATTGACAAGATTAGCACCTTCCTAAAAGCCCTACCCGAGTCCTTTGGGAGATATTTTTGGCTCAAATCATAACAGAACAGTTGGGATGTCACGGTGTTTTAGGGGGTTTCAATAATTGGTTTTTCATGGTATCTCTAGTCAAGGGTTTGATTATTCAAGCTTGTCAGATTTAGAAAGCCAATTCTCTACCTCACTTAGACTGTAGGTAATTGGTTCATATTTATCAAATTCAAGAGTGATAAAGTTTTTATAATAAAAAATTTCATATTAACTGTTGATAAGATTAGAACTACCAAATGGAGAGCAGTTATTTTTCCCACCTTTTCTTTTCTTTTTTTGGTGCTGCGGATTGAACTCTGGGCCTTGAGCTTGCAAGGCAAGAACTCTAACCACTGAGCTAAATCCCCAGCCCTTTTCCCTGATTTTTATCACAAAAATTTCAAATGTAAAACTTGGAAAGAGCAAAACATCTTTCTACTCACCACATACATTTACTAATTATTAACATTCTTCACGTTTGTATCATTTAACCATCCATGTTTATACATGTACCTATCTGTGTATGTTTCTATATGCACATGGATATATTTGTATGCATGTATTTGATACTTTTGCTGGATCATTTAAAAATAAATCTTAAACATCATCAAGACTTCGTCCTGGACCGCGTATGCATGCGTCTCCCGAAACTGAACCTGTTCTTCTTCCCAGCATCACTCCTGGGGCACTAGAAGCAGTTCTTGATAGCATCTAGCTGAACCCATGGAGTGTGGGTATGAGCCAGACTTGGGGAGCAGGGGCACCTTGAGCAGATGCTAATCTCAGTTTTTTCTGGCCTGTAGCATTTTTTGCCCTCAATGTCAGTTATCTACCAGCTTCTGCTGCCACTATTGAGATCAGCAAGTTTAATTGTGCACGTAGGAGTAAAGTAAGTCCCTTCTGGAAGCTCGTTCTCAGGTAGGGGGACCAGGACCAAGGACGCGAGGAGGTAGGCACTTTACACTTCTCTCTTCTAGGAAGGAGCATCCTCTTCCCGACCCTCGGCTGGGATACCTGAATCTAGGCCCGCACTGATTTCCATCTTCTTCTCTAAAAAGGCGAAGAGAAAGGTGCTAGTGTGAAAGGTGACACCAACATGGACCGTATAAAATGGTCCGTACGACTCCACGACTCTTCCTGGCAGGTCGTCCTGGCTCATCTTCGCTCATCTACACGGAAGTTCCGCCTGCTAACGCCGGAGTGTATGCTTTACTCGTATCAGTCAAAAGCATTTCGGGTTCTTTACTCTTAATTTACAGAGAAGCAAAGCCCTGAACTGACACATTTCTGTAGTTTGGGTTGACTTTTTCCTGGATTAGCCAGTTATTGAAAGAAAAACTTCTTTATCCTTTTAGGTGAGATAGCTACATGTAAGCAGAACCAAGGTTGGAGGTTTTAGGACTATTTGGTGAAGACCGAATTAGTACAAAGACAAGTGAATGGCCTTTTCTTTTCCTTTTTTTTGAGACAAGAGTCTCACTACGCAGTTCAGGCTGGCCTTGAACGCGCTATGTAATCCAGGCTGGCCTCAAACTCACAGCAATCCTCCTGCCTCAGCCTCCCAAGTGCATCACCATGCCCAGTGGTGAATGGTTTCAAAGGACTTGTGTCACAACCTAGAAAATACGAATTTTTTCCCATGTTATTAAGAGCCTACTGTGTGCAAGGGCGCATGAGCAGTCACACACCCTGTCAGAGTGGGTCAGGTGCCCGTGATCATCTCCATCTGCCCAGCTCCCCTGACTAAGTACTGAGCAGAAGTCGGAGTATTTTTCCTCATGGCCCTCTCTGTTTCCTGTGTGTTCTCCAGCTTTGGGTCCATCTCCACCATGACTGTCCTTCCTGGGGCACAATCCTTCCTTCCACGGGACTAGTGCCTATAAACACCCCCAGGACACCATGTTCCCTGGGTTCCCTCTGGCTTTCTGTTATTAGGTCTGTAAAGTCACTCACCATTCTCTTCTGTCTTCCCAGATCTTCCCTATTGTGCAACCGGGTTTCTCTAGTAAGGTTCCCTGTAAAGGTGTGGGGTGCTTTCTGTTTCTTTGGCTGGACCCTAACTAATGTATCCCCAAGTCTATGTCTTGATATTAGAATGAGCAGGACAGATTCCAGATGAATATGAATTTTCTTCCCATGTCATTAAGAGCCTACTGTGTGTAAGGTTCTGGGTCCAGGCCCGGGGGAAGCAAAGATGAATTATACCAACAAGCTTACGATTTAATGGGGGAAATACATCCACCGATAATTTTAATAAATGATGCTTAGTGCCACAGGGACCCATGAAGTCTGTTCTCAGAATCCCCTCCCAGTGCCGTTTGGGTTGACTAACCTTGGTGGAGTGACGCAGGGAGCTGAGCCCCAGCTCTGAGCCCCGAGAGGCAGGCGCTTGGCGGGCTGCGCTACCCCGCCCGGCTTCACAGCTTTGGGCCAGTCACCCGTCCTCTCTGCGCTTCCATCTCCTCACTCCCAAGAGGTAGCACCTGCATTTTCTTTTGGATTACAAACATTGTTGCTATAACTTTTTGAGTCTCTCACTTAACAGTGGAAAGCCCATTATATGCTGGGCATTTATTCTGAAGTTCTTTCAAAAGCGTGTGTGTGGGGGTGGGCGGGGGGCATGATTAGTCCTTATTTAACCCAGAAGTCCTGCCGCTCTAAGCTGCCGCACAACACAGGAAAGCATGGACACACACACACACACACACACACACACACACACGCACACTCCCCGCTTCATCTCTGCTATCACAGTTTCTGTATTCTACACATTTCAGGGTCTGTTCGGGGCTGGACAATTAGGAACCCACCCGACCGAACACAGGACCTGCAGAAGAAGGTGACAGCGGATTCCAGCTCCAGGCTCCGCACAGCGGACCACAGTGTCCAGCACAGACCAGGCCTGGTTGTTCTGGCTGACTTCTTCGGGGACGCCCCCGTGGTGCACACCACAGCCCTGTGCGACGGCTCCACTTTGGTGAAGCCAGAGCCAGCCTGTTTACAGGGAGGCTATTGAGGAAATCAATTACCTAAACACATTTTGAAAGTACCAAGCAATCGCAACCATCAATTCAGACATTGTGCCCACTGATGTGCTCTTCCAGTTTACAATATAATCTGGAAAAACAGCTCTTAATCAATTAGACTTACTACACTTGAGTCCTGAATTCAACTACTGTCCACTTAAATAATCTCTTCTAAATAATTTGCTGATGGCCATGAGATGCCCCGAGGTCCTCATGAGTCGTCTCTGGGGATGAAGCGTGGTGACTCCTTTGTCTGTGGGAAACAGGCTGAAGAGAGACATTCCCCGCCTGTCCCAGTGAGCCAGCAGGATGGGTGCTGGGGTAGAGCGGTGAACTGAGCAGAGTCACTTCTTTAGAGCAAAATAAAGAGAAGAAAAGTTACGCAGGGTGGAAACACAGCGATTATTTTAAAATGGGTCACAAGAAAAGCAAATTGTCTATATTATTCTCAGGAGAGTTTTCATTACTGCAAATACAGAAAAAAACTTCGACACTGTCTCTACTGAGTATTCAACAAAAACCAGGCTTTAATCCAGCAGCAAGTTGAGCAGACATGATGGGTTAAAGGCTGTGATACAGGAAGTCCAGCCCCTTTGATCTCAGCTTCCCTTATGAAGTGGCATTGTGTGTGCTTTGTGTGGCAGACCACAGCCTCTCCCTTGAGGGCAGAAGACAGGTTTCAGCTTCCAGAACATTTTTGTTGTTCTTTTCTCCAAATTCTCCTTAGGTGTGTATCAGAATAGGAGGGCGCCCGCTCCTCCCTGTTCCCCTTTCCACAGGTCTAGAATCTGTGTCCTTCACTTCCTGGCAGTGACCAGCAGCTGGGTGTAAGGTGAGTCTCTGTGAAGGCAAGAAGCACAGAGGAGACGCCTGGGAGACCAAAGGCAAGCTTTCCCACCCCACACGGCCCCATCTTGGGACTCTGCCAAGGGACACCTGGCAGCCGTGTGACTCGGCCCTGTCCTCAGACATGCCGGCATCTTCCTGTGCCCTACCCTGGCTACCCCAGGACCAGGCTCCCGGGCCAAGTCTATTACCTCATCACTAGGTCGGGGGGCAGAAAGGACACCTGGATGCAGGGCTTCTGCAGAACCTCCCCAGAGATGTTGGTGACAGTCCACACACAGAAAGGCATCGCATCCTGTTTAAACCAGACCTCTCGGCAGGGGCTGCCACCAAACACCTTCAGCTTTTAATCATTTTCTGTGCGCTCCACCACGGTCCGAATTCAGATTACGGAAGGTAGGGAGGTGTCTGTTAAAAAGCTAGTCTGGCTTCGCATAACAGAAACACCTGCAAAGATACTAACTTCTGCATATTAGATGCGTAACTTCTGCTCACACAAAGTAATTGTTGATGTTGCTGGGGTTTTGCAGCTCATTTCCATTCTATACCCAGAGTGTGGGACGAGACTCTTTCAAGTCTTTTGCACTCAGGATCCTTTTACACCCTTAAAAAAATCGTTGCGCCCACCTGAATGAATTTTTCTTTATGTGGGTTACCATATTAGAAATTACAGCTGAGAATCTTTTTGCATGTTTATCGAATTCATGTAAAATAATGCTAAATCCATCGCATGTTAACAACAACTCAAGTTTATGAAAAGTAATTATATTTTCTAGAACAAGAAACAACAACAAAAACAACTAGTGAGAAGAGTAACATTCTTGTATGTTTTTACAAATTCCCATCTGGCTTAATAGAAAATAACTGAAATCTCTTTTCTACTACAGCACGCAATCTGTTGCAACGTATTGTGTTGGTTGAAATATATGTAGAAAACTCTAGGCTTCCTGGATATGTGTGGCTGGAAAAGGGAGGATCCTATGAATCTTATGAACAATGCTTTTGTCCTCTCTGTGTCCTCAGTCTACACTTTGAGAATTGTTATTTTAAACCTCATACTCTAAAATAGCTGCTGAAGGTCCCACCATTCTAGCCACATCAAGGAATCATGGTAGAAGGAAGGTCGAAGGAAGGACTGGTACTTTCCCTTTAAGAATTCATTGAAGGCACACACAGCATTCCTGATTATACGTCTTCAGCCAAAACTCTCACATGGCAACAGTAGGCTGTGAAGGAAGTGTTCTTATTGGGGCGGTGATGTGCTGGGCTAAAACTTTCTTTAAAAAGAAAGAGAGAAAGGCCACTGAGAAGCAATTAGTAGTCTTGGCCACAGGAAGCGTGAGTTAAAAGCATTCCCGTGACCCCTACACTTCATCTCCTGTTGCCATGACTGCAGATGGTCAAAACACCACGCAGCCCCCGGCGTCCCCTGCCAGGAAATCCCTGTTTGCTTTGCTAACTGATTGGTCTGAGGTGCTCGAGTGGATCTGAAAGTGTCTGCAGAGGGGCCGAGTGTGGGAAAGGGGAGAAAGATGCGCCTCCAAGAAGCACTCTCACCAGAACCACATTGTGAAGTGGAAACGAAAGTCCCCAGAAAAGAAAGGCCGTCATAGCAAGAGAGTCTGCAGTTCTGCAGATTTCCTGTTCTTCTGCTTTGAAAGACTTTGAATGACATTCAAAGAATAACCGTCAAGGGCAGTGTTTGTTGGGGGAAAAAAATGACAATGTTTTCTCTCAGCAAAGAGTAACACCACAGGAGGTTCCCGGAGTTAATATGGAAGTGATAAGAAACAATTTGAAGTATTTTCTCGGAGTGTTTACTTAAAGCCAGTCATAATTCCAAACACCTCACATGTCTGATTGACTCATTCGATCCTCGTGGCGACCTAAGGCTGTTTATTGTCACCGTTGTCAGGCCCACTTTTTCTGAGAAGGAAATTAAAGCAGAGAGAAGTTAGGTGACTTGCTGAAGGCCACAAGGTAGGGAAGAGTGGACTCCGCCCCACAGTCTCTCCTGAAACCACTAAGCTCTGCCTACATCTCTTCTGCCAAAGAGATTGGAATGGACCCTAGAACAGGAGAAAGTCCGCTGCGTGGGAAAAGTCCCAGCAATCCTAGTGGCGATAAGCCCTATATTACGCGCAAACGCACGCTGTGGTTGCCCCTGTGTTTGAAGGGATGTATTAGCTATTCCTAAAAAGAGTCCTTTACATTTTTTAGCATATACTTGTTGGGAAGAATTGTTAGTTTATGGAGGTAAGCCCTACGCACTGTTTGCTTGTTTCTTCCCCAGCACAACCCTGCATCCTTGCTGCAGCCTGCGGCTTCCAGTCCACTCCCATCATTAACCCGGAGGCAGCCCCCGAAGCCTGAGCACGCAGCCCAGTGGGGAATTCTCAGCCCCCTGGGATCTCCACTAGTAACTCAAACTTTTCCAGTCCAGGGTGCAAATTGATAGCCTGCAGGTGAAATTCTGCTTATAGATATACTTTATTGGGTTCATAAGGCATGATTTTAAATTCATGGTATAATTTTTAAAATGCATTCTCCTCTTTTTTTTTTTTTTTTTTTGCCAAATTCAAAACTAAGATTTTATGTAAAATCCAGACCAGATACTCTGCTCTTTCAGAGAGGCTATCGCAGTTCAGCTTGGCCCTCACCACCCCTGGCCTCCTCAAATAAGTAGGTTCCTCTCTGTCCCCTGAAGGCACGTGCAGCCCTGTCTTTACAGGTATGAAACTTCCAATTATATTTAACACCTGATTCTCGGGTTCTGCGTCGGTGGAGATACAGTTGTGCTTCTGAACCGACCGCTGATAGAGGGATGGTGGGCTGGGAGGATGGACGGGGTAAAACCACAAAATAAGGAGACTGATGTGTGCTGACGCACAGCCTGCTCTTAGTAGGAGCTTCGCTGTTTATTCCTGAAGATTTGGTGGTGTCTGGGCAGAGGTCTGTCAAAGCTGCTGGAATTTCTGCCCTGCCTCTACTCTGCACTGCTATCGTGGTAATAAGGATCGGTATTTCTGCTTTCTGACTTCAGGGGTGTGGGCAGAGGTTAGGTGGGGCTGTGTGATAGCTGCTACTGTCCTCGGCGGTGTGAGTCGAGCTGCTCTGTGTCACTCTGGGCCGGGCCTCTACAGAGGAGCACTTTTTCTTCTCAGGGAGAGTGACCAGCCACGCTTCACACAGTGGCAGCTCCTCTGGCCCACAGCTCCGAGACTATAAGGAGCAGAGATTTCTGCCAACACGCTGCAGACATACTGCAAGAACAAGAAATAAAACTTTGTTATCATGACCTACTAAGATATTGGGAGTGTTTTTAATTTTTACATTTTGAGGAGCAGCATAATCATTCTAATACTCATTAAAACAGTCATGAGATGTTCGTTAACAAGTACTAAGTTAAAGTTTGAAAACAATCTGAGTTCTGACTTGGGCCGTCATCAACTCAGTAATGAAAATGCTCGTTCAGGCCTTCTGTCTCTGTCACTCACCAATTCTAGGTTCCTTTTCTGAGCTCTTCTGTTCCCCACATATTCTTTTCCAGCCTCCGTGTGTGTGTGGCGTGGTGCTGGGGACTGAACTCAAGGTCTTCACTCTGAACTACATTCCCTAGCGTAAAAAACTGTTTAATGTTGAGATGGGGTCTCATCGAGTCGCTAAGTTGCCCACACTTGAATTTTCCAGGAATCCTTAGTCACTTAGTCGGCTCATCAGTAACCGAACTTCTCTTCTTGCTCAAAGGCAGCAATCCATCGAGAATCATGAGACATGAACCCCCCACACGCAAACCTGCAAGGTCTTTGTGTTAGTTAGATTTTCAGAGTCAATGGTTATAAGAGAGCAGATTTAATGGAGGACATTTACCGATTATAATATTCACCCAGAAGCCAAATGGAGAAGGTGCCGAGCTCCTTCCTCGACGAGGCCAGCCGAGTTCCTTTCAGGAGAACCAGCCGCAGCAGGGCTTCTCCTGGGAAACAGCCCGCCAACTAGCTACAGCTCCCACTCTGCCTTTTGTTGCATCAGCAATAACCCCCAGGTGGTTCTCATACGCTCAGCATCACACCAACTCAGTCCGGCTGGGCATTCTAGCTCAAATTGACCATATTAAGTCCACCACAGTCTTCCCAGGGCTGCACTCTGTAGCCGCACCCGGAACCATGTGTCTTCCCTCCTGCGGGCACCTGTGTGTATGGTGGGAGCAGACATGGGAAGGGTTGGGTCCCCTGGCCCTGGGGAAGGACATGGACTTGACTAATCCCCTCTGTGGTGTGATCTATTTCTTAGAGGTTTCTTCGTGGGGGTGTGTATTTTAACATTGCTGTCAGCACTGAATTTACCTTCTAAACTAGGGATGCATTTTCTTGTTGTTGCTGTCAACTTTTAAAATCGCGTTCATGTTTATTTTTTGAAGTACAAGAAGTAACCTGCCCCGTTGGTAGCACATGATCACATTCGTCAGAGAAAGTACCTGACTGGGTGGTAAACAGTCCAATTTTAGGCATTTTTGGTGTAAAAAAGGTGAGTTTGTGGTGGTCATTAATGGTTTTAATATATCATTGGAGATGTTGGTGTCTGGTGAACTTCTGCTCCACGCCAAAGTTTTTAATATGATGCTGTAAAGTAATTCAGCAAACCTCTATGGTGCTTCTAAGTAGGCAGGACGGTTTGGTTGTTGGCTTCCCAATCCATTTTCTTAAAGAGTAAGGAGTTTATTGAGCATCCACTAGGCCATAACTGAGCTCCTCAATGAAAGAGACGTCTTGTCCACCCTTGTCTACTGCCCCAGTCCTAAGCCAGTAGTATAACAAGTGCCAGTACGTACACTCGTATTTGCTACTCAAGGCCCTGTGATACTGCACCCTGAGATGTGAACACAGTCCTCACAATAGTCTAGAGTATCAGCTAAAAGAAATACGCAATTAACTCCACTTTATGTGAACAAAGAAACCAGCATTTACTGCAGAGTGTGAGGGAAAAAGAATGGATGTTTGAGGGGTTCCACAAATAATTCCCACAGGAATCTGGGGTCCCTGGGTTTTACTAAGTCTTCCCTGATCAGCAATCTGATGGTGGGGAAGCTGCTAAACTCTTTTGGGCCTTCTGGGGCTGATCTCCAACTGTTACATGAAGGAATTAATAAGATAATTATAAACTGTTAGAAATTACAGTTCTTAAATGCATTCTTAAAAGTATAAAATGGTGCGCATAGAGAAAAACCTCAAGCTACTTTAGCTACATTATAAGTTTTGGTATGTTTGTTTTCATTTTCATTATCGCAGTTATTTTCCAATTTCCTTTGTGATTTTTCTTTTCTTTGACCTGTTTGTTATTAAGTGTGTATTCTTTAATTTCCACATACTTGTGAATTTTTCAGGTTTCTGTCCATTTATAAAAAATTTCCATTGTGATTGAGGAAACCACTTTGTATTATTTCAATTCATTTATGTTTATTGAGGCTTCTCTTCGAGTCTACCATGTGGTCTTTCCTGGAGACTATTCCATGGACACTGAAGAAAAGTATTTATTCCGATGCTGGGTGGAGTTTTCTATCAGCCTTTGTTAGAGCTTGTTAGTGCATAATGTTGTTAAATATTCTGTTTTCCTGCTGATTTTGCTGTCTGGTTGTTTTATCTGTTATTAGAAATGATACAGTGAAGTCTTCAACTATTACTGTGAAATTGTTTCTTTCTCCAATTCTATATTGCCTCATATTTATTTGGAACTTCGTTGTTTGTATATAAGTTTTAATTATTATATATTCTTGGTGGATTTGTCCTTTTATCTTTATAAAATGTTCTTCTTTGTCTCTTATAACAATTTTGGTTTTCAAGTCTAGCTTTTCTAATATTAGTTCCACCGTTCAAGCTGTCTTTTTGTTTTTTGGTTTTTTTTGTTGTTTGGTTTTTTTTTTTATGGTACCAGGGATCGAACTCAGGCCCTTGTGCTTGCAACGCAAGCACTCTAATCACTGAGCTAAATCCCTAGCCCCCTCAAGGTGTCTTTTAACTAATTTTGACTTTTTATTTTTAAGCTTTTGTGTCTTTGAATCTAAAGTATATCTCTAGTACATACTATGTAGTTGCATCACGTTTTCTCAAAAATTTAGCTTGATAATCTTTGACTTTTGATTTTATTTCATTTATTTACATATTTAGTAAGGTAGGGTTTATATATATTTTATTATATCTGCCATTTTCCAATTGTTTTCTATGTATCTCGCATCTTTTTTTCCTCTATTTCTCCATTACTACCTTCTTTTGTATTAAATAGATATTTTCCAGGGACAATTTTAATTTCCTTTACCATGTATTTTGGGGTTATTTTCTTACTGGTTCCCCTTTGGATTACAATTAACATCTTAATTTGAAACTATCTAGTTTGGATTAATGCCAATTTAATTTTGATAATGTGCAACAACCTTTTTGCTATAAAATTCCTTTGCACTATTATTGTCATAAAAATCATGTTTCTATATATTGTGTGCCCATCTGCATAGATTCATAACTATTGCTCTGTGCAGATGTCCTTTATATTACATACAAGGGGGAAAATGTGAAAAAATTCATTAATTCTGCTTCAGTTTCCTTGTTTCAAATCTGGGACTGTTGTAAATTCATTCTTAAAAGATGCTTTTGCCTGATTTGAAATTCTTGATTGACATCTCTTTTTCTTTTAATATTTAAATATGTTGTCTCACTCTTTTCTGTCCTTCATAGTTTCTGATTCTAAAAATTGACTCAATCTTATTACGGATTCCTTAAAGGTGATGAGTCGCTAACTTCTTTCTCTATTTTTAATTGTTAGAAATTCAATTATGATATGTGTATATATGAATCTCTTCAAATTTATTCTCTATGAAGCTTACTGAGTTTCTTGAATATATACACTGGTGTTTTTAATCCCAGTATTCAAGAAGCTGAGACAGGAAGAACAAGGATCTGGAGTTTGAAGCCAGATTCTCCCGGGCAACTTTGCAAGACCCATCTCAAAAAAAAAAAGTGGTACGTGTTCATCCATTATATCTGCCCATTTCTTCTCCTCTCCTTCTGGGACTCCTACTGTGCATGTGTTTGTTGTTCTTTGTTCTTCTGTCCTTTCATCCATTAGGCTCAATCATAACTCCTGACCGTCTTCAAATTCAGTGATACTTCTGCTTGCTCAAACCCACCGTTGAGCCTCTTTAGTAAATTTTTAAGTTACTGTAATTTTAAACTCCAAAATTTCTATTTGGTTCTTTTTTTAAAAAGTAATTTCTAATTCTTTACTGATTTTTCTGTCGGTAAGACATCATTGTCCTTTCCTTTAGTTCTTCAGACATAGCTTCCTGTAGTTCTTTGAACACATTTAAAACAGATGCTTTAAAGTCTTTGTCTCTTTACTGTTTTTTCACAATGTATGGGCCATACTTTGATGTTGGCTTTTTACATTCTTCATAATTTTTGTTGAAAACTAGATATCTTAAACAATGCAATGCAACAATGTAATGCACACAATGTAATGTATCGCTATTTGTTGTAGTTGGTTTTTTAGTGACTTTTCTGAACTATTTCTGTAAGTCTGTGTTATGGTTTGTATCTGGGTGTCCCCACAATGCCTCACGCACTCATAGATGGGGCTTTGGGAAGGTAATTTGATCATAGGCGTGTGATAATCATCAGTGGATTAGTCCACTAATGAGTTTGGAGCTAAATGTGATACTGGAAAAGTGGGTCCCTGGGTATGTGGCCTGGAAGAAGATATCACCCTGCCAGCACCTCCCTTCGCTCTCACTACTTCCTATTCGCCATGCCTTGAGCAGTTCTTTCTGTCACACCCCTCTCTGCCACGCCATCCTGCCTTGGAGCCAGCTGACTATGAACTGAAATCTCTGCATACTGTGAGCCAAAATAAACATCTCCACTTTAAGTTGCTGATATCAGGCATTGTGTCTCAGCAACAAGAAAATGACTAAAACAGCCTATATTATATGTCATGTCAAAGCTATGGAAATCTCTGGTTAGCTTCATGGTCAACTAATGATTTGTCAGAGATTTCTTTAGCCACAGGTCAGAGCTTAGGATCATTGAAGATCTTTCCTAATCCTGTGACGTACCAGTAGCCCTGTTGTGGCTTGCATCCAAATGTCCCCCTAAAGCCCTATGCACTCCTCGATGGAGACCTTTTGGGGTGGCTAGATCTAGGTTGTGTGATGCTAGGATTAAAGGCATGTGATACCTAAATTTAATCACCATCATTCTGGGTGTGGGTAATAAGAGGCACCAATCAATGGGCTTATGGCCTGGATAGAATCTAAAAGGACAGAAAGAAAACTGCTCTGTTGCTTGCTGCGTGTTGCCTTCTAACTTACCATGCCGTGGACTGTTTCTCCTCTGTGATGCCGCCTTGCCTTGGAGCCAGCTGACTATGGACGGAAAGCTCTACAAACTGTGAGCTGAAATACACCTCTCCTCCTTTACTTTGTGGGTGTTGGGTATTTTGTCTCAGCAGTGAGAAAAGTAGCTAAAACAAGTCTATGCATAACACATATAGAATCACTGCAGGCGTTACAATTTATATATCGTAGCTTCTATATTTACATATCATTCTTACCAGAACAGAGGAAAGAACGTACAAAACTAACTCAACTATTTGCATTTCACTTTTTAACACCCGAACATTAAGAACCTTCTTTCTCTACCTCTGGCTTGCTGCTGAGGAACAACTGGCTGCTAAAGGAATTGGGTTGCCTTATCTCTCTTTCCCCACAGGATCATAGCGGAAAAGTCAGGAGTTTACCTGCCTCAGGCAAAGTAACATCGGTAAGAAATACTGGAGCGCTCCTAGGTCAGTTGTGTCTTCTTTCACTCTGTATAGTAAGTTCTACTTTGAAATGGAAAGCACCAGCTCTCGGGGCTGTCAGGTGTCCCACTTACTCAATTATAGATGCAACATGCTTACCTCATACTCAGAGTCGATCTGAATGTGCACACCTCATGAGTCTGCCAGAACTCTTCACTCACGGACCATCACTAATGCTATATGTAACAAGGCAGTGAGGGCCAGTGAGTTTGCAGGATTTACATGCCTTGAGAGTCAGGCACATTTTCCATTTCTTGTCAAACTGCACCTATAACTCACAATTTCGAAGATAAACTACTAAGAATTTCAAAATGTCAATAGAAGAGCATTAAACCAACCATGAGGTCCTGGGTGGCTGCAGAGGCCTGAGCTGACCCTCCAGGGCAGATACTGCTACCTAGCCAATTTCCGGTGCTCACCTAGATATCGCCTAGCTAGCTAATTTCCCTTATATATTCTATCCTTCCCCCCTATTTAAAAAGTAACAAATAATAATCATATGCATTTATCATGTACAATTCAATAAAAATTGCGTTCAATAAAAATGGATAATTGTATATCACATATGCCTTGCTGTTTGAAATTTATATACATTGTGCAGGGCCTAAAATGAGCTAGTTAATGTATGCAGTACCCCACACACATCATGATTTGTGGTAAGAACACTTAAAATCTATACTCGGCAATTTTCAAGCACACAGTGTGTAGTCATTAACTATTGTCACCGTGTTGTACACTAGTTCTTTTGAATTTATTCCTCATACCTTTGACCAACATCTCCCACTTCTTAGTCCCTCCATTCTTTCTTGAAGCGTGAGTGATGGCCTGAGAATTCTGAGCAGTGAAATGGAAGCAGAATTCCCAGTCTTGCTTTTGAGACAGAGCTCTTCCTCCTTGTTTATCATTTTATTGCTCCCAGCATTGAGTTGTACCACTAGGAAGGGCAGCGAGGTGCCCACGAAGTGCTGTACATGACGGCACAGGAGAAATCTGAAGGGACTATGTATACTGTGATCCTCTACTTTTTGTTATGTAAGGAAAATAAATCACTATTTGATGAAGTTACTATTTTGCAGATTTCTGTTACTTGCTGCAGAATACAATTATAACTCATACCCATTAATTTTGAGTTCTACCTTTATCATGTACTAAAAGTCCTAAAGCTACATGGTTTTCCTTCTGCATTCTTAAACCGCCTCACTGATTTCTGAAATATGTTTATGTGCTAAAATCACACAATTTTAATGGCTGTAGGTTTATAGGATGTTTCACAATCTGTTAGAGCAATGTCTCTTTGTTTTTTTTTTTTTCTTTTTTAAATCTTAGTTCTTTTTGGCCATATTCACTTGCACAAGGACTTTAGAATGTGCTTGCTAAGTTTGAGTAGGATTTTGACTAGGATCATGTTAAGTTTATGGATTAATTTGGGAAGAAATGAAATTTTAACATTTTCATGATTTCCTTCTAGGAATGTAATTCTCCATTTATTCAGTTCTTCCCTATGTTCTTCAGTAGATTTTAGTTTTGCTTGGAAAAGTCCTGCACAGTATTGTTAGATTTATTACTAATTGTCTTTGGTTGCTATTGTGAGTGGGATTCTCCTTATTGCACTGTGAAATTCGTTTTTGCTAATTTATAGTAAAGCTATTTTTATTAATATCAATTTTGTATTCAGCCATCTCGTATTTTCTGTAGATGTTTTCTGTGATCCCATTTCAGCTGTAAAAGTGCTAGACCTTAGATGTTACAGAGCTCTAATTGGGAGAAGTTATGTCTAGTCCAGGTCAAAGGACAAACTTCATGGAAGGAGAGAGATTTTATTGTCAATTATTGAAGGCTATCTAGTTTTTTTTGGTGGCAATGTCTCCAAGTCTGCTTACTTTTATTGACAGAGTTTTTAGAGTCCCTTCGGGCTGCAGTGCATTTCTTTATTATTTAATTTTTAACTCCACGATTGTTTGATATGACATGACAAGCTGAGTAAGGGCTGCTGCAAAAAAATCCAAAACATTTCCAACATCACTCACAGGCTTTTACTGGTAATCAATAGCTCTTTTCATCCTCAAAGCCAAAGACCTAAGATGGAATTCATATTCTCTTCTGAGGGACTATATTGAAAGGCCCCAGCCAAGGTTTATATTAAACATTTTAGTTTTGGCTTACTAAATTAAAGTTGAACTTCTACACACCAAGAAGTCATGTTTCCTCACTTAACAATCTCTACTCATATTCCCAAATCCTCAAGAAATATGTCTTACATTGATAACATTAATAAATTGCCTCCAACACCCAACGTCTTGTTTTTGATCATGGGGATAAACATGGCGTGATGGACCAAGGAAGGTTCACACCTGAAATTTCTACAATAACCAGGAAAATGTCACGCGTGTATTTTTACATCTGAAACATTTTAGATCTTTCCATCCTAAATGAGCAGTGAGAGAAGTAGGGAGAATGGAGAAGCCTCATTTTTTAAATAGATAATTCTCTGAAATTTTTCCTGAAAATCTTCACAAGTATCTCAGAGAGGAACTCGTTTTAGAATGGAGAGACGAGTGCAGAAACCTGGCTCCATCACTTACGTCTAATTCTTTTCCGTAATTCATTCCATATTTCCTTGAGTCTGATTTCTACTCACAAACACGTTGGGAGGATAAAGGAAGATGGCATTGATACAAAAGGGTGTAAACTGTAAAGTGCATCGCAGTGTGAATTGTAAGTACTTTTGGCCACTGAACACTTCTCCCCTCTGCCTGCTGTAATATGCTTGAGGATGTTCAACCCAAAGGAGAAAAGAACCCAAAATGTCCTCAAAACATGAGAAAAATCATACTTAAGCATGCTGAAAACCTTACAAAATATATAATTAAAGTAAAACTCATGACTTCAAGATAAAATATTGATGAAAATGCACAAAAACAAGTCATAAAATATAAATGTAAAGTAGTTAGCATTGTTTTGATGTTTGAACAAGTGGCTTAGAAATCTAAAGAAAAACAACCGTGACAGCGTGATTGAACTGAGTGCAGCAAGCCGCCCTGACAGATGTCACTAGCGCTGGAGAGGGCGCCCTTCCCTTCTCCACTTGTTAGCCCGCGTTTGTTTCTTGTGTGGGAGGTGGTGGTGTGCAGAGTCGCAGGTGCAGCACCGACACAATCATTATTGCTTTAATTTCCTATTGCTGCTATAATACATTCGTGAAAATTTGGTGGGTTAAAAGAACACAGATTTATTTCGTAGTTTTTGAGGTCAGATGTCAAAAATGGTTGATCCCGATGTGTTTCTTTTGGAGGCTTAGAGGAAATCTGTTGCTTGCTGTTCCATCATGCGGGTGGAGGTGATACTCGTCCCAAAGTGCCTGCCTTCTATCACTTTAAACTTGCTCCCGCGGTTCCATTGCCTCCCTTGACCTTCCCGCTTTTGTCTTATTAGGACCCCTGTAATTACACTGAGTCCACCTACATAATTCGGTGCACTCTCTCCCATCTCAAGATCCTTAACCACATCTGCAAAGTCCCTGTTCCCAAGTAGAGTGACGCACTAACAGCTTCCTGTGACTACGGGCACCTATGAGGTGGGGCCATTATTAGGCCTCTCCACAGTCATCAACAACAGTTAGCATTTATTGAGCATTTTTGATGTGTCAATCCCTGTTCTGAGCTCCTCATACACATTAAATCACAAAAACATCACGAGGAAGATACTCTCGGTTTCTCCTCCTTGAGGTGATGACATTGAGGCATGAACAGGTTAAGATGCTTTCTGCAGGTCACAGAGTTATGACGCAGGCTGACTCCAGAGCCTGAAGTCTTCTGGTATGCTCTGAAGAAGGGATTGGATTGGCTCCCTGGACCTATAGGAAACAAAACAACGATTTTATAGCAACAAGGGCAAAAAAGGAAACATCTCATAATTGTATAGTGGCTTATAATTTATCTATCAAGCATATTTCCAGCAATTTTCCATGAAACTTTCCCATACTTCTGTGGCGTTAAATAATTTTCCTTCTATCAAATCCTCTCATTTATTGATTTATTTAAATAGCGAGAATTCATATTATTCCTTTCACTAGTATTTACACACCTGTTTGTTGTTCACTCTGTTCAGTATGAGCTCTTTAAGTAAAGGTAGAAATAAGCTTCCCCCCGTACATACAGTATGGTGAGTTGAATACTGAACATATTCAGACATATTCAATAAATTATTTGGTAAACTGAATAGTATACCTGAGGTAGAATATTATTTTGGAAGAACTATAGAACCTAAAAAATGCTAGAGTGTTAGACTATTTTATTTTTTTTGTGACTCCTGATGAAATATGACTCTAGTATTCATGTTTTTGGGTAGTTGTCTCTTAATTTGGCTCTGGGATGAGGCTATAAGCACTTTAACCAACCAAATATGAAGAAAGGGGTGTTGTGCCAGGTCTGGAAACGGCTCTCCCTTTGTCTAGAAATTTCTAGTTTCTCCTTCTTGGAACTCTCACTCCTGGAATGTTGCTTTCGGAACCCAAATGCCACGCCGTGAGGCGGCCCCCGGAGCCACATGGCAAGGTCCCTTTGGAGAAGGCCTGAAGCTCCACCTGCAGCGCTGAGTTGCTGCAGAGCCTGCAGACAGCCAAAGCCATCTGACAGCATGTGGAGCTGAGGAACTGCCCAGACCACCTGCGGAATCGTGAGGGAGGAATCATGGCTTGAGCATCTGGGGGCGGGGCATTTGTTATCCAGCCATAAATCACCTGGATATCCAGAGACCCACTTCCACTGCATGGGATACTGTCCGCTCTTGATCCCTGCTGAAGCTCTGCCAGTAAAACCATCAATTCTGGGACAAAACGGCAGAGACGCTGCTATTTAACGCCACTGACTGGTTGCTACAGGTTGGAACCGTTTTCTTGCAGCTAGAGACTGAGGAATGAATGTTAATTGTGCCTTGCAGAGTTTGGGGACGTGAATAGTCAAACAATCAAGGTCTTGCTGGGGCCTCATGCTGATCTGAGCTCTCCAGAACCTGAGTCTGAGTGTCCTGTCTCTTTTTTTAAGAACTTAGTAAGTGACGCATCCTTTCTTTCTCTTTTTCCAGTGCTGCCGCCTTCTGACTAGCGGTTTTATTTCGTCTTGGGAAAAACAGGCAAGTGCACAGTCTTTTGACCTCCTATACAGCCACGTAAGTGGAGGCCTTGTGCAGGGAACATTGCCCTGTGAAGAGACAAGGCACACATTCGGCTTCTGCCAGACTTACCACCTGCCCGGGCTCAATCTCATGGTGCACTCCTTTCTTCTGCTAACTCACATGCCTCAGTGTCTCTCGGACACATGCCCAGGTTCCATGTTTCAGAGCCCACAGGGAGGGCTGGGGTCCTTCTGCCACAGTGAGGTGCATGGAACTAGGTTTTCTTCCCGGGCTATTGAGTAGCCACCAACTCACTGCGAGGGGTGAGAGGTTGTGTACCTCTCTCCTCCCTTGCTATTAAGTAAATACTGAGTCTGGGGTGTGCTTTGTCTGTTCTCAGTGACCTCAAGGTAGGGTGGGAGTTAGTGTGCCTCCTGTCCCTGGCTGCCCTGACGTTACGTCCTGCTCTGCGGCCCAGCCTGACCACTGAGGGAAACATGCGACACTTGCTATACAGCCCTGCAGTTTCTCTCTTGACTTCTGTCTTTGATTCTGGCCTTTTTTCAGGCTCTGGTTTTCCACTGCAAGGAAAAACAAGCAATATAGATCAAAGCAGAGTCCATCCTGTGATCCAGTGACCCAAGGCACCCGAAGAGATGGTCCTGGAGATCTCTGCTTGAGCTGGGAGGGGCTCCCGGGAGATGCCTGGTGTCCGTTCACAGTGAGCTCATGTGCTAAGGACATCGGGGACAAGCCTACGACCACATGCCTTGAGGCGTGTGGCCCAGGAATGTGTCCTGCCTACAGACAAAGTCTTCCAGGCACTGCATGGTCTCCCCCACCCCCAAGAACCTCCGCACAGAGACACAGGCATTGACTCTACAGTGTTGGCCCCTTCTTAGCTTCTTGTGCATGTGCTTTGGTTTGGAGAGCAAGTGAGATAAATGAGGGATGGGACCTGAGATTTATCCAGGGGACTCAAAGGAGGGGCGGCAGCAGTGCCAAGTGCTGACAGGGCAGCGAGGGCAGTGAGAACACAGCCAGGGGCCAAACTTCCCTCTCCCGGTGCCTTTGCCTACCACTTGCTGGGGGACGCTCCATTTCGCACTGACTGGGGGTAACGGCAGGAACCTGACTGTGTTGGGAGTAAGCTGCTGTCTAAAGTAGAGGAATGGGAAGGGGAAGGGGGAGTGAGTGGAGGCCAGGAAGATGCCGAAACCACCATTCTGGGGGAGACTCCGGCACCCTGTACGCTAGCCCTTCTCAGACGTGGTCAATCTTGTGCTTTCATAGGAAGACGTAGTATGATTGCTGATGCATAGACAGCTCGAAGATGGATTAGTAGGACTGTTCATTTATTTAACAAGTATTTGTTAGTGATTATTGCCTACCAAGTCCTGTTCTTTCTAAGTACTTTACAAATACTAGTTCATTGGATTCCCATAACAATTCTGTGAGATATAACTCAGAATTGTATAATATTTTTTATCTCCACTTTGCAAATGAGGAAATTGAGGCCCAGAAGGATTAATGGTCTTGTACAAGATAGATTTGCCAGATTTAACAAATAAAAATAAAGAATGTCTGGTTGAAGCTGAATTTTAGAGTAACAATTGCTAATTCTCTAGTAAACATGTGTGTTGTCTGCACTCTCTCGAACATTCTTGTACTAAAAATTGCTTGTTTACTGAAATTCAAGTATAACTGGGTATACTGTGTTTTATCCAGCAACCTAAGCTCCAGGAGTAGATTCTAGTAAGTGATGGATTGGGATTCAAACCCAGAGAGTGTGGCTTTCTAGTCTGGGTTCCTAAGTATTTTGTAATGGTGCCTTTCCACTAAACACTGAAATGCAAATGTGGCTAAATGAAACACTGATCAAGCGTCCTTTTCTCTAGATCTTTGAGAAAGAATACAAAGTGTTTCCTGTATCTTGGAAGAGTGACCAGGGATATGTGTCCAGTGAGCTAAGATGCCCTGGATCCAGGACAGATTTGAGATGCATTTGTTTCCCAAAGTCCAGGCCCTGGAAACCTGGGGCTGAGTCATCTAAAGGTATTTCTCAGGACTGAGAGGGTCAAATGTGGGAGGGTCTGGAACTGGCAGAAGGTGAGAAGAACTGGACTAAGGCTGGCTGCACATGTACCTGGAGAACCTGCAAACTGTGTGCAACAGTTGAGGACCTCAACCAGGAGTGCCACAGCCCCAGGATGGCACCTAGGGCAGAGAATACACCTCCCACTAGACTGTCAAAGCCTGCAGGTGAACAGCCTAGAAGGGGCTACTGTGACCCCCACCATGACTTTTTAATTTAAACCACAGAATTAGGAATGGCTTCAAAATTAGAAAAGGAGAACAGATTTTCACTTCCCATTGTGTGAAAATTCACCCCATCTTGTTAAAATAACATATTTACTAAGCAGTTATTATGTGGCTGCCACTTATGTAGCATAATTTCTCAGCTGAATCTCATAATCTCACTCTTGTTACACAGGCCAGGTCATAGCACTCAGGAGCACTTACAACTGTACACACACAGATCATTTCAATCTGAACTTCAGGGTCTTGCTGACCCCTTCACATCACTTCTCTCAATTCAAAGCTCAATTTTAAATCTGAGGCAAATTTAGCAATTTTTTACACGGAAATCAGGTAATATAGTTTAAGAGCTAGGTGTAGGAAACTGCTTCTCCATGGGCTCTACAGAGCAAAATCACGCTCAAATATCAAGTGCTAGTGGATTAAAGAGATTATGTTTTGAAGAGATGCTGATATAATTCACATATGAAATACCTTCCACCGACACAGCAGTGTTCAGAGCTGGGTTTTTGGAAGGTGATTGGGTAGCGAGGGTTCCAATTTCATCAGTGGATTAATTCATTGATGGATTCATGGTGTCATTGAGGTGAAGGAAGTTTACGAGGCAGTGTCTAGCTGAAGGGAAGGAGTGGTCACCCAGGCATGCCCTTGGAGACTCTGACTTGCCCCTGGCCCCTTCCTCTCTGGTTCTTTGGTGCCACCTCACTCTCTCCTGCTTGCTCTCTCTCTCATTCTCTCTCTCTCTCTCTCTCTCTCTCTCCTGGCTGCCATGAGATGAGCACCTTTTTTCTGCCACACCTTGGCACAATGATGTTTCTGTCTTGTCACAGGCCTTGAAGTAATGGAGATCCCTGACCATGGACTAAAACCTCTGAAACCATGAGCCAAAAAAAACCTCTCCTCTTTTAAATTGGCTTGGTTGTTGTTGTTGTTGTTCCTATGTATTTTGTCACAGGACACAAATCTAACATATCTGCTAATTTGGGGGGGGGGTTAACAGCCTTCTTTTTTAAATCCCCAGTTTAAAAATGTAAATATAGATACCCATATGTGAGGTAGAACATTAGCTGATGGACTTCTCTTCACAGCACCAACTCCAGGGGATGCGACCCTGATCTTAGTTGTGCATGGGCTGCATCTAGATTCTGCTGATGAAGTCATGGTTAAATTTCTGCTTCTTGACAGTCAGAGTTCCGTGGATCCCATGAAGTGTCCTATGGGGACTGGAAATGCAGTGCACTCAAAAGATTCAAAGATGTTTACAACGTGAATCAGCAATTAATAGCAATGTTTTCTTCCTAAAAGTCACATCTCTCATATAGGCAACACTAATTATTCTGTTTAGTTTTGTTTTTCCAAGACAAATGACAAGAAAAATGTATAACCAAGGGACTGGTTGACAGAGTGAAGAAATATGAGACAACTAAAGCAGAGAACAAAAAATAATGAGAAAAATGATTAAAAGTACTGAATTGTGTGGCTTGTTCCACTGGTAATGAGCCTGAACTAAATGAAGAAGTTGCATGTATTTATGGAAGCCGCAGGAAACATATAGGAAGTAGTTTTCTCTCCATCTCTGTTTTCAAACCGGGTGGCTGGTGGAAGTATGGAGAGAGAGTTTGGGAGGTACCATAGCGATGGCCCCATAATAGGAACTGATCCTAGAGACAACTTTTATCTTGTTTCTTTTTCCTTGTTTAGATTGCACACTGCCCAGGCTTACCTGTGACTCCACACCCACTTATAACCAATCCCCATTTTTCTGTATCTGTGTATATTGCTTTTCAACAAGAATCCTATGTTTATCTGCTCAGCCTGCCTTTCCCTCGGTACTGGTTTCCTGTGCTGTGTAACAAATTATATTCAAACAAGGTGGCTTCAAAATAACAGAAATTATCTCACTGTTCTGGAGGCCAGAAGCCTGAAATTAAGATATTCACAGGATGTCAGAAAGAACTTTTCTCTATTTCTTCCAGATTCTAGTGGCCCCACATATTCCTGGATTTGTGGCTATAGGGCTCCTTTCTCTGCCTCTATCTTCATATGGTTGTTTCTTCCTTTTCTGTCTTTCTCTTACAAGAACACTTGTCATTGGATTTAGGGCTCACCCAGATAATTCATGATGCTCTTACATCAGAATCCTTAGTTGAATTAAATCTGCAAAAAAAAAAAAACCCAAATTATTTTCTAAATAAGGTTATATCCCCAGGTTGGTCACATCTCTCAGAGGGAACCAGTATGGAATCCACAATCCCTCTTATGTACTTTTGCTGCCCTGGTGGGAGACTAATCAGCCCAAGAGGAATCCATTTTGAAACTGCAAGGCATTTTACACTCCCCCTTTTGCACTTCTCCAATTTTCTACAAGTCAAAGCTATTCAAGAGCATCATTCTTTTGTAAACTCTTCCTCAGAATTACCTGAAAAATCCTAGTTCCCTTGGCCTTTGGGTTCTAGGTATTTAGCAGTCAAACTTTTGTGATCCTGCCTTCATCATTCCATGACTTTATTCAACTGAGATTCCAAACCAGGGGATGAACATCTGGTTCATTCGACACAGTCCTGGTCTAAGCTGGCTGTCCCAGGGTCCCTTCTGGATGGTACCCATGGACCCTCTAACTCGTACTTTGGATTATACCAAAGAGAACATGTACTCTTTTGGAGAGAGAATTCAAGGGACAATTGACAGAAAAGAGTCTGTTCGGTGAATGATGAGGGAGGCCTTTTCCTGAGCTAGCAAACGTGGAGGCTAAGATGGGGGTTGGGGCAATCTGAAGGACAGACTTGGTATACACAATGTGTCATCATGCAGTTTAAGAAAATACTGCTGTTCTACTCAGTGAGGGGGAAGAATGAGCCTCTGCTGATAGCTTGAGGCCTCAGTTTCCCAACCTAACATAGTGTAAGAGCAATTGAGTTCTTAATCCTGTCTTATTATTTGGTTTGGTGAACTCTGATCTGGAAGAGTTGCAAGCAAAACACGTTGCAGGATTAATTATTTGATGAACATCCAGTAGACTCTCCTGTGGCCTCCTCTCCCAAGGAAATAGCGAGTCTAACTGCTGGGGAAGTCGACAGGACTAACTCCTTGTCTTCACCTCTGTGTCGCCTTCAGCACACAGAACACTGGGAACTGTTTAAAGAACTCAGGGTATTGCTATTTGTTTAAGGGAAGATATTTTTCTTTACTACCCAATACAGCACCCAAAGGGTGTAAAGTTGTACGATTACTATGGAAATCTGTGTGGCGGTTTCTTAAAAAGTTAAATACATACCGCCCCTGTGACCCTGCAGTTTCACTAATAGGTATTTATTGAAGAGAAATGAAAGTGCATATTCATAATAACAGCTGTATAAGAATCACAATAACAAAGCTATTCATAATAGCCTCCAACCGGACAAATCCCAAATGTTCGTAAGTAGGAAACTTGATAAACACATTATGATACGCCATTAATAGAATACTACTCAGCAACTTTTAACAGAATCATGATTCAATCAACCATCCCTCCCCTGGGTCCTGTGGGTCCTATCTCCAGATACGCCTGCTGCCCTCCATCTTGCTCTCACCACCCCCGCCGAAGCTTCCAGAATCAGCCTTCAATACGCTGAAGGCAACAGTCTTCATCTGGAGTCTCCTTGTCCGCTCTTCCTTCCTCAAATCCATTCCCCGCACAGCAGCCAGCCACCGTCTCGAAACCCTGCAAGCCTCATCTGAGCACCCACTTATTACAGCCCTTCGGAGGCTGCCCTCCTCCTTTTGGGTAAAGCTAAAGTCCCTGCAGTGGTTGAAGCCCTGCAGAACGGCTGCTTCCTGGTGTTCCTGCTGCAGCAGCCTCCTTGCTAGAGACCCCCCTGGGCTGCTTCTGGTCTCCAGAGGGCCAGATTCCTTCGGGCCCCGGGGCCTCGCTAAGGTTGCTTCTCTGCCTGCGATGGGATGCACCACTCCCCATCTGCGCTTGACAGTTTCCAGCCGGGTCTGTCCCAGAGGGGAGATCCAGGGCGGCTTGGTCCCGCTTTGGGTGAATCTCCATAAGCTTTCTGGTGGTGCACTCTGTTTCCCTTCACAGCACCACTACAGTGAGAGTGTGGGGCAGGGTATGGAGTGATTGTTTGCTTACTTTTTGCATTATTTTTCTATTGCTGCTGCCACATATTACCCCAAATTTAGTGGCTTGAAACAATGAAAGTGTACTATCTTATAGATCTGGAGGCCAGAAATCCAGAATGGGTTTCAGTAGGGCAAAGTCAAGGTGTTTACAGGGCTGCATTTCCTCTGGAGGCTTTGGGGGAATCCACTTTCTTACCTTCTGGGTTTTTTGTTTGTTTGTTTAAATTAGTACATGCTCACAGTAGATAATGATCACATTCATCACAGGTAGTTGGTACTTGTACATTGCACATTATTGTTATTATTACTTTGTTATTGCCTTTTCTGACTGATAAAAGTCTCCTACTCTGGCTGCCTCAAGCCCCCTTCCCCCATCTTCAAAACTAGCAGCCTGACGTCCTTCCTCTCCGACCTCGCCTGTGTCACGACCTCCGCAGTCCTTCACTCTGACCCTCTGCCCTCCCTCGTGTAAGGGTCCCTGAGGTGACACTGGGCTCATCTAAATAATCCGAGACAATCTCTCCATTTTAAGATCCTCAGTTTAATCACGTCTGCAAAGTCCTTTTCACCATGTAAGGCTCCATATTCGCGGGCTCTGGGGATTAGGATGTGGGTGTACTGGGGTGACCATACCGAAGCCCACCACATTTGTGTCCTCCCAAAGTCTTAGGCTCTAGGAAGGAACAGGAGCCATGTCCGTCTTGTCCGCTACTGAACTCTGCCTAGCAGGAGCTTTGCACGCAACGGGTGATAAGTAATTCATTTGTCAAATAGAGTAATGACACTGAGGCCACTTGCATACAAATGGCTAAGATGCTATAATGTTTATTCTTCAGTTTCATTTCCAAGTTTAAGACTGGATCATCTTTGTAGCTCTGTATCCATTCAGGAAAGCGGGCCTGTTCTATTTGGACTTCCAAATCTCAGGTCAAAATCATTCCAACAAAGCACCTGAAATGGACTCAGTTATTTACCAGCTGTGTCCAGTGAGTTTTCCTTAGCTAAAATGTCTTTGTTTAATCATCTGCCTCTTAGGAACAATCTCTGTTGAACTCCTAATTGAGAAGCATTCTCACCTGCCTCACAAACTCCCGAATTCACGGGATCAGCAAGGAGACTCTGATTTAGCCGGCAGTTAGAGATGTCTGCCCTTCTCCCACGGTGTTTCTAAAGCCAAATTTCTTCAAGCTCTTCACAACTTTAGCATCACTGTTTCATTGGCAGCTCCACGAAGGAGAACCTGATACTCGTATTTTGAGAGCTAAATGATAAAAATTCAAATAATAGACAGAAATTCACACTATACTGTTTCAGCTTGTCATACTGAGGACTTCCCACATCATGAGAAGGGAAAGAATGAAAGGAGGAATGTGTGTGTGTGTGTGTGTGTGTGTGTGTGTGTAAGACAACACACCTGTGTGTTAAATGCATGACAAACAGGAAACCTAGATAGGTGAAATGAATGAATTCTTCCAACTTACTAAAAATAGAGAAAAAAGGAAGTCACCCAAACCAATTCTTTGACATCATTTAGTCAGGAAAGGAAAGGTTCTGTAACTTTCTTTTTAGTACATGAGGATCCTCCTACCTCAGCCTCCCGAGAGCCATGATTCCAAGTGTGCACCACCACACCAGGCTCTATATCTGGTTTTTAAAAGAATCTACAGTTTTTTGATCTTGTGTAGATACAGTCTAAGTGTGGACACATTACCCATCTGGCAAATAAAATCAACCACACAGATTTAGTGTACCTTTAAGCCTAATTCTACTCATGAACATCTTGTCTCATCTAGTCTGTTTTGAAGTCTTGTCTTGGCTTGCTTCATCAGGACTTTAAAATGAAGCAAAAAAAAAAAAAATAAATAAAAGGAAAAAGTGCAGCAGCCATTAGCCATTGACTCTACCCAGTCTTGCCTGGACTTACAGCACGCTGCTTGGACACAGGAGCCTGTGGAGCATTATTCATTTCTCACACAGAAGCCAGGCGAGTTGGGATTAGGCTCAACAATGTGCCCTTCTGGGTAGCCAAGAGCAAAACTCTCCTCCAACACAATGCATGTGCCCGATCAGCTAATTGCTTGTCTGTGCACACCCCCATAGAGAGAGAGGATGCTCTCGCAGCCCGGGTGAGGCTCAGCGCTCCGTGGCTCTGTGCCTGTCAGGCCGGGAGGAGCCTGCTCGGTGCTCTGTAAATGAGCTCAGCTGCCACCTTGTAATCTAACGCAGTTACCTAGACGAAGGACTTGAGTGTACTTAGAACTTTTGTATAGACAATTTGTGCTTGTTCCCAAGAAATTTTCATCAATAAAGACCTATGTTCTACTTAACGTCAGGTGGGCGTGAAAGTGTCCAGGCATCATAAAAAGAAGTTCACCAAATAACTGCTGTAAAATCACAGCAAGCTAGAGAAAATCAAGCTGAAGGGAACTACGGTCAAGAATGTCACGTGTGACAAGTCCTCCGTTTTGAACATGCAGGCCCATGTTTCCCAAAAGTAGACCTGAATCGTATCCAGGAGAAAGAGCAAGTTCCAGGTACGGTGCTAAATATATATAATTTTTAAATTCAGGTTTCAGAAAGCCGTTGTCTGCCCTCAGCCTCCATGTAATTTGGGTTCCCCTGGAGTGAGAGGAAGGTTGGGACATCTTTCTGATTCACAGGGAGGCAGCATTTGGACAAGCATCTGCCTAAGGAACTCCCCTTCATTTTAGCCCATTTACTCCAGCAACAGAAGCTGAGAGGGGACGTACATGGAGTTTAGTTCCTCACACATCAGCACGTGACGATGCCTTGGGAGGAACCTGCAGATGGGAAGTTCACCACCCATGAAGCAGCCTTTGTAGTCAATACCTGCATTCATTTCTGATCATTGCTGTCACAAATCATCACAAATCAATCGGTTTAAAAAACACAAACTTATCGCCTTATCAATAGTGCTGGGGTTTTGAGGTCCAAAAAAGGTCCTGCTGCTCTTAAATCAAGATTTCAGCTGATCTATGTTTGTTTTGAAAGCTGTGGGGAGAAAGTGTGTCCCTTTGCTCTATGTCGCTTCTGGAGCCAAAGTCTTCTTGCCTTTTCGACCCCTGAGTACCTGGCGTATGGTCTCCTGCTGGCCTGCAATCCCATCGCTCTGATCATTGTCACAATAATTTTCCAAGGATCTTTTAATCTTCGGAAGAAACGAGAAGTTTACATTGTCATGTCTCTGTTTTCACATTAAGAGCTCTTTGGAAAAGTGGATATTGCATTTCAATCACCATTACTGAAACAACTAGAAACAAACTGGAGAAAATGCGAGGTATGCGAGGTCGTCAAGACTTTGAGCATTAAGTGATGAAAAACAGTGATGCTTTCTGATTCACAGGAAGGCAGTTGGGAACAGCAAACACTAGGCTTGCCTCAGTTGGGTGCCTGGAGAGAGTCCCGGCCAGGATGTAGAGGGAGGCTGCGGGCAGAGTGCGGTGGGCTCCTGGGGCTGGGAGGCGATGGGGCTGTCTGTAGCTAGAGCTTTTAGGGGACAGAATCAGAGAGAAGAGAATGAAGAGTGATGGAGGTCCTGCTTCAGTTTCCAGCTCTTCCGTCTTCATCTGAGTGCTGATGAGTACATGTTTGTAAGGATACTATCCAGGACTAAAGAAAGAAATCTCTGAAAAGATGGGAGGAATAATACCTGATGCTCAAACAAAGCCAGGAAAAGTTCCTGTCCCTATCACCCAGAGTGCAGAGCCTCAGAACTCGTGAAGAATTGAGTAGAGTTCTTAGAAAGATTTAGCTGTAGTGTACAAAGTTACTTGTATGATACAGACTGCTCTGATCTCATGCAAGTTCTCAAAGGATCAAACTGCAAGTAACTCAGGTGAATCCCAGAATGAAGTGCAAGAATATTTACAGGAATATAAATATATCCAGCACCCAAAAGGTGAAACTCACAATGTGCGACATTCCTTCAGAAATTAACAGCATTAATATTCAGAAGCGGGACGGAAAGTGTGACTTATAAAGAGGACAAAAATCAACCAACTGAAACTGATGACCCAAATGATAAAGCAGGTAAACAAGACATTAAAAGAGATTTTAGAACACTATTTCACAAATAAAGGCAAGAGGAAAGATTGGCTGTGATGGCTAGAGATGTGGAAGACATGAAAAACTCAAGTGGCTCTTCTAGAGATGAAAGCTACAGTATCCGAGAGGAAACATACAGCAGATTAAACATTGGATTCAAAAGATTAATAAACTCGAAGAGATAACAACAGAAACTGTCCAAAGGGAACCCCAGAGAGATCAGTGTTTAAAAATGGAAAAATAAAATGAACAGAGGATCAGCAAGCTGAGGGACAACTTTAAACATCAAATATACATGTAATTGGAGTTCCCAAAGGATGAGAGAGATTGTTTTGAACAATTTTGAGTAAAGTGGCAATGAATATTCATGTATTTATGGGAGTATATGACTTCAGTTCACTTGGGTACATACCCAGCTGAGAAGCTGCTGGGTCCTGGGGATCATATATGTTTAACTTTTTAACGATACTGTCAAACAATTTTCCAAAATGATTTTACCGTTCTGTACTCCAGCTGCTCTCCAACATCCCGATGCAACAGTTTGTGCTGTTGTTACTCTGTATAAATTTTGGCCGTTCTAGTGAGTATATAGTAATATCTTGCTTTGGTTTTCATCTGTCTTCCTGATGATGAATTTTATTGATCATCCTTTCAGACTTACTTCCATTCATAAATATATTTCTTTATGAGTAGCTATCAAAATCTTTTGCTCTTTATTTTATTGGGTTATGTATTAGTTACCTTTTTAGAACCAATGGTTTGCAAGAGAGCAGATTTAGTACAGGACATTTACACGTTACAACATTCACCCGTAAGTCAAATGCAGGAAGAGTGCCGAATGTCTCTGTATGCACTGGAGACCCAGAAGATCCAGTCAAGGGCTGGGAGCCCACAGCACTGTCCCGTGTACGTCTGTGTCTGCAGATGATGGCTGAAGAAATCTTTCCTGGAACCAGGATACAATGTTTGCAGCAGAGATGAAGACCAGAGCTCCCCTGAAGCAGCAGCAGCCATCCTCAATGACATCAAGGCCCTGAGTTCCTTTTTTGATGAGAACAGCCAAGCTCTCTTCAGAAGAACCAGCTGCAGCAGAGCTTCTCCGGAGCAACAGCCAGCCACTCTGTTCTGCTCCCATTCTCCTTAATGCTGTGTTGGCAATAATCTTCAGGTGGATCCTCTACACCCAGAACCACAACAGCTCAGTCCAGCTGGGCATTCCTGCTCAAGTTAACCACAATAATAAATCTACTACAGGTTATTTATCTTTTATTTAGTCAGCTTTCTTGTGGCTGAGACACAACCCCTGACATCCACAGCTAAATAGAGGAGATGTTTAATTTGGTTCGTAGTCTCAAGGAACTCAGCCCATGGTTGGCTGACTGACTCTAAAACAGGAATGGCATGGTGGAAGGGTGTGGTGGAGCAAAGATGCTCAGTTCATGGTGGCTGGAAAGCAGAGCGGGAGACAGTTCAAGAGATCAACAATGGTACTGATTGTACTTTTCTCCTTGTCATCATTTCCTAGACAATACAATAGCAACTTTTTACAAAATATTTACATTATATAATGTATATAAATAATCTAGAGATGATTTAAAGTGTAGAAGAGGATGTGCATAAATTATAGGCAATACTATGTTATCTTATGTACAAGACTTGAGCATCTTGGGGGCTGGTATCTCTCTAGGGGTCCTGGAACTCTCTCTCACAGACATCAGCTATAAGTGTATAAATATAGAGTTATACCTCCATTCAAATTAATAGCATCTACTTTTCAAAACTGAACTAAGGCAATGAAAATAGAAGACTCAAATCAGGAGAAAATACTTACAGGTCACATAGCTAATAAAGACCATCTCCAGAACATTTGAAGAGCTCCCAGAAGTCAATTGAAAAACACCCTAAGGGGAAATGAGCAATGCATTTGGACGGTTCCCCAAAGAAGATAAACACAAAGCAAATAACTACAGGTGGAGACACATCTACTGGCGTGTCCAAAGTCAGAAATACTGGCCACATCAAATGGCGGTGAGGATGTGGAGGAATGAGTACTGTACTCATAAACTGCTGAGGTGAATGCAAATGGTACAAATACTTCAGAAAAGAGTTTGGCAGCTCCTCAAAACTCTCGGCATAAATCTGCCAATTGACCCAGCCATTCCCCTCAAGTATTTTATTTTCCAATACACAACTCTGAATCTCTGAAGTTCAGATAACCTAGCCATCGGTTGGAGCTTTGAACTTATGATTTGATTTTGATGAGAAAATGTGTCACTCTGTGTGTGTGTGTGTGTGTGTGTGTGTATGTACATATGGGTGTCATGTGTGTGGTACACGGGCTATGTTCAATAGTGACATGATAATATCCTTTGTGAGAGTATGGGTGATTTTTCTATGTTCGAAGCATTTTAAAGTTGTTACATTGCTTTAAAAATAAGATTGCTCCAGGATAAAATGACTCTAAAAAAAGAAAAGAGTACTGAAATGTTATTGGAACATATGTTTTCCTGTTGTCAACTGGAGAACCATGTGCCACTTCTATATTAGAATGTCATTTTGTCCTACAAAAGTCACATTATTTGAAGAGTATCCTTCATTCATTCAACCTTTAGTGCCAATAATATTAATAAAATTTGCTCCATACAGATCTTAAATAAACACTGTGACAAAATTCTTATTAACTTGAACACTTTGTGACTTCCAGTAGTCATATTATTACTTTGTATATTCATGAAGTGGCTATTCCTAGTCTCTAAAATCCCTTAATTGCTCAGCTACATTTGGAGTACTTTGCCCTCTTGCCTGCTTCAGTTCTTCTCTTATGGTCACTAGTTTATATTTTCCACTCGAAAAAGAAATTAAATTAAATACATATTTACTCTGGAGGCTTCAAGACAAAACATTTCGACTGTCAGGAAGCAGAAAACAAATTCAGGCCTTGTTTCCCTTTTTCTTCCCCCTGGAGAGGTGTGGCAGCTGGCGTCAGAGCGCTGGGTGCGGTTATGAGGAGCACACGGAGTCCAGCCTCTACCGTGGCATCAGGGAAGATCATTTTGCTCTCCAATAAAACCAAAAACTTGTCTCCCACTGGGCAGCTTCCAGCATGCGCTGGCCCTCCGGTTCGGTCCCGCAAAGCAGCCCGGCCTCCCAGGCTCCGGCCGTCGTGATGGTCTTTGTGTCTGCCCAGCAGCGCCAGGACCAAGGGAGGCTACGGAAACAGGGAGGGGGACTGCTTCTCTTGCGCTGGGGAGAGCTACACGATTTCACAGAAAGAAGATATCTGATATTCGTGGCCCTCTTTGTTTCCTCTCCAGGTTTTACAGCTCTTTTCATCTGTAAATAAAAAGTCGTGCATTCATTTTCAAAATGTGCTGCATAATACAACTTCATACATTTAGGAGGATGACAGCGGCCCTCTGAGGTGTAGCCTGACAGTCTAAAATCCGGAAATCAATCACGTAGGCACAGGGATACCGCAGCACCCAGGAGCCACTTATCTGAGACACGCCATCGTAACTCTGCTAGATGAAAGGGCCACATCCAGGAAACGATTGTGTGTGGGGGGACGTGCTCTCATAGATCTGCCGTGTACAGCCCAGAATCCAGCAGCAGCCCAGCAAGTCTGCAGTGCACCCAAGAGCTTCCAGAAACCTGTGAAGCAGCAGGGTGACAGTTCTGTTCTTCAACAGCCCATTATGAACTAATTAACATACATGAATTGCAGATTCGAGGCATTAAAGTGATGTACAAATCATTAATTTTTTGTCAAATCCATGTCATCCTTGTGTATGCCGTCCTATTTTAATGTTGCATGACAGTGGAAAGAGGTACAATCCTCTGTATATAAAGAGGAGAGATTTGGTGCAGCTGATATAATGAGCTCTATTTAAACACTATGTATTTTTCAGCTTTGAATAGATCTTCTTGGAAAAATGCTGCTCTTGTCCCATTAGGGTTAATTGTGAAAGGATGTTAATATATTCCAAACCCCAGGGGTAGTTCTACATGTTGTCTGAATGAGATGGGGATGTGAGACCTACTTCATATTGGAGCTTTCTTGTTGAAAAGTCCTCCTTCTGATTAATCAAGTCTTTCTCACCGAGGAAGGTGTAGCTATTCAGAATGAGAGAGGAATTTGGAGGTACGTGAAGGTTCCAGTGTAGCGGATCTGACCTCGTTAACCCAGTGCCAAACTTAATTTATGAAGACATAGACCGTGATGCCACAGCAAAGGAGAAAACATCAAGGCAGACTTTCATACTAGAAAAGGCTTCTAAATATCGACTTCTGGGTTTCTGTATTGTCTCTATGTATTTAATTACTAAAGCTATTTGCGCTTAAACAAATGCTTGGTATTTCATTTTGAATTTCTTGTTTCATATTACAGTGGAGTCAGTGCGTAATTTGTTAGTACTGTAATGGTTTCCATGGTAACAGAGTCTAATGTTATATATAAATATGTATGAGGTATGTATACATGTGCGTATTATAAATGTGTATCATAGATGATTAGGATTCCGAAAGACTTAGTTCTCAATGAAAAACCAAATTAAAAATGCAGCTATATTTTGTGAATCTAAAGATGGCCACAAACTCAGTTCTCCTTTTCCTACGGGAAATACGAGAGGGGAGGGAAGTTTGAAATACGAGAGAGCTGTTCGTGCCCACTTTCTCCCACCCCCTTCCTCATCAACATTTTAAACCACACAGATGCTGGGTGAGATGAAGACCAAGACCAAACTCCAGGGGGAAGGGCTTTGTTCTCAAGGGCCTTCTTGTGAGAAAGGGGTTCACAGTGTGGGGCGGTTTGTTTCATTTGTGCCAGCGAGAGGGAGTGAGCAAAAAGGAGAAGTGTATGCTCCCACAGCGTCCGCATTGGGCATTTTGCACATTTCCAATCTTAACCCTCTCAGTAAATATTTAAGGTCTGTATTATCTTCATTTTGAAGACATGGAGACTGGGGCTCAGAATAAGTGCAAATTGTTCACAGTTGAACAACTGACCAAGAAGGTTATATTTCCTAGACGTCACCTCACTGTCCTCAGGCCTTTGCTAGACAACATTCAGAAACATAAATCTACTCTTTCTTCCCCCGGTATTGGAGATTAAACCCAGGAAAGTTCTTCTACCGAGGTACACCCCCAGCTCTTATTTTTGATTTTGAGACAAAGTGTTGGCCTTGACCTCATGATCCTCCTGCCTCAGTCTCTCAAATCTGAGGATTACAGGCGTGTTCCACCACGTCCAGTCATATACCCACTCTTTCTAAACTAAAGTTCATATCCAGTCCCCCACAAAGTGGAGCTGAGGCAATGACGATGATACGACCTATGCATGAGATGACTCTAAAATTAATCTAATTGAAAGGGAAAATAGTAGGACTATCTTTATCAGTGGGGATGGTTTTAAATACCAAACAACAAATACAGTGGTTTAACTACACAGAGGATTATTTTTCATAAATCTTCTTAAATCCAAAGGTAATCAAGTTTAAGCTGATATGGGAGTTTCACAATCCAATCAGGTACTCAGACTGATTATCTTTATATTTTACATCTTATAACCATCCTGAGTATGAGGCAGTAATACTCATCTCACAAGATGGCTGCTACCCTACTGGACATCACAACTTCATTCCAGGCTGAGAGAAGAGGAATGAACAAAGAGGAAATTCTCAAGTTAGTTGAGATATTCTCATTCTCTCTCTCTGTCTCTCTCTTTCTGTCTCTGTCATAGTAAAGACACAGTTTCAATTATTAGATGTCACACTTTGCATTTTGACTTACTTCACGTCCTTGGGTTTAACCAGTGACATGTTGAGTAACTTCTAAGAACTCCACCAAATACGAAGCACTTCACAAATCTGTGTATCATTCTTCTACAAGGGCTGTACTAATCTTCTCTGTCATCCCAACTTTAGTACATGTACTCCCAAATACAGCAAAGCTTGTTTAGCATTACCAGTCATTTTGCTGGTGCCCTGAGCTTGTTTATATGCTGTCGGCCAGCCTTTTGTGTGTGGCATGCCATGGAGGCAAAGAAGTCTGCAGAGGTAAGTCATTTTTCCTGAGCCTAATGCTGCCATTAATAAAATGAGGGCTCCCTTGGCAGAGAAGAATGGATTAATGGTTCCTGGGTAGGCAGTGTCCAAGGCAGGACTCACAACTTCCTCACGACTTTGTGAAGGAAGACACATCAATGAAAGAAAAGAGGCCTTTTGCATCACAGAGAAATACCAAGTGCGCGTTCTGGCACATGGCTGGACACTAGCCAGACATCACTCTTCTTCTCGAAGCTTCTTCAATCTTTAGTTTCTGCTCTCAGGCCCCTCCTCTGATAAATCCTTATAATTTAGACTGTTGATAAGTGTTGTTCTGTTTTGCAAATATGTTTCCCTCCAAAATTTATATGCTGGAACTTATTCCCCAAAGTGATGATGTTGGGATGGAGCCCAAGAGAATTGAGGAGACCATGAGGACTCTGCTTTCACCAAGGGGGTCAGCGCCCTTTTACATTGGCTCAAAGGGTCTACTAGCCTCTTCCATCCTTTCTGCCACATGAGGCTGCAGCCAGGGACACCGTCATGTAAACAAAGAGTATGTCAGACACAGAATATTTGGGCCCCTTATTCATTCTTGGACCTCCCAGCTTCCAAAACTTTTAATAAGTTTCTGTTGTTAACAAATTTCTCAGTCTAATCTACTTTGTTATAGCAGCGACAACAGACTGAGACAATTGTCTTATGGGTGTTTGGCCATCAGCTCATTCACTAGTGCCTCTCAGACATCCATAAATGACACCGTTTGAGCAGGTGGGTTTTGCAGAAGCTGTAGAGTGGTCCAGAGCTGAGGAGTCACGTAGAACCGGAGGCTTCACCTCTCACAGCCCTTGTAACTGTGAACAAGTTCCCTGGCTTCTCCAAGCTTTGTTTACCTCACCCGATAAACGAGGACAGTTACAACACCTCCCTCAGAAGTTTTCTGTGAGATATTAATTAATGCACCAAAAGTACCTAGAAGAATAAGTAACCCATAGCAATAATTTGACCAGTGTTAATTATTATTATATTATTACTATTAGTCAAACTGACCTGGATCCGAATCACACATTTACTATTTTCTTCAACAAACTATCAACAGTCTTTGTCATTCAGTTTCATCATATTGAAAATTGTTGGTATTCCAGGTTAGAGATTACAGGTATATGAAGTATGTAGTAAAGTGACTAGGTAATAGTAATTGTTGTAAACCCTATTAGTTGCCTGTTGATATCCATTTCCTTCTCTCTTATATTCAGAATTTTATTTAGTTCAAAATGGTGATAGGCCTGTTGTCTTAGTCACATTTTCATTGCTGGAACACAACACCAGACACCCAGCACTTACTGGAGAGCTTTTCTTGGTTCATATTTTAGTCCTTAGGAGGCTGACTCCAGCAAGGAAGGCCGTGGTGGTCGGTCTAGTAAATGAAAGCCGCTCACATCATGGTGGGCAGAAAGCAGAGAGGGAAACAAGGGCCCAAGGAGGGAGATCTACCCTTCCAGGTCATGGTCCTGTGACTGGCCTCTTTTGAGTAGGCCCCATTTACTAACAGCTCATTTAGTTATATCACCCATTAATTCAATCACCTTCCAAACTCATGAGGTTTGTGGGCCATTTTAAATTAAAACCATAATATTCCATCCCTGGTTCCCGAAAGAATCATATGTATCTCCTTATGTAAAATGTATTTTGTCCATTTCTAGGAGTTGCTGTAGTGGACTGATTGTGATCAACTTGAGCAGGAACATCCAGCTGAACTGAGGGTTCTGAGTGTAGAGGATCCACCTGAGGATTGTTGCCAACACAACATAAAAGTGAATAAGAGCAGAAGATAGGAGCCAGATGTTTCTCAGAAGTGAAACTAGGCTGTTCTCATCGAAGGAGGAGCTCCCTAGCTGTCTTTGGGGATGGCTGGTATTTGCTTCAGGGGAGTTCTGGTCTTCATCTCCACCTAGAGAGTAATATCCTGGCTCCAGTATAGATTTCTTCAGCTTTTTAGTGCAGACATGGATGTACATGGGTGTTATGGTCTGTGTCTAGATGTCCCTCCAATGCCTCATGGGATCTAGAGTGTGTGATTACTAAACTGGTCCACTGATTGATTTGACACAGTTCTGCTGGGGTCAAGGATGCGATACTAGGATCAAGGGTGCTGGGATTAAGAGTGGGAGGGCTACCCACCCTAAAGGCAGATAGCCTGGATAAGATATAAGAGACAGAAAGAAGCTTGTCTATTCCCATTATTGCCTCCCTTGCTTACACCTGTTGCTTATCTTGCTGCCTTCTGCCTGTCTGCCATGCCACCCTGCCCTGAATCCAGCTGATCATGGACTGAAACCTTTACGAACTGTAAGCCAAATAAACCTTTCTTCCCTTAACTTGGGGTGTCGGGTATTTTATCTCAGCAATGAGAAAAAAGTAACTAAGAAAATGGGGCATTGCCATGGACTCCCAGCCCTTGATTGGATCTTTCATGTCTCCAGAGCATAGATAGATGTTCTGCACTCTTACTGCATTTGGCTTGTGTGTGTGAATGTTGTAACTTGTATTTTTTCTGTATTAAATCTGCTCTCTTATAAATCATTGACTCTAGAAAAGTAACTAATAGAGTTGCCGAAATCTTAATCATTCCAGCATTGCTGAAAAGTCCAAGTCAAAACTCTCCTCTGAGACTCAAGGCAATTTCTTAGCTGGGAGCCCCTGTAAAAATAAGAAAGAAAGTTAACACTGCCAAGATACAATGGCACGGGGTAAACATTTCCAACCCAAAAAGAAAAAATGAGGAAATGAAAGGAATAGACTCAAAGCAAGACTGAAATTCACCAAGGAAAACATAAAATCCTATAGCTCCATATCTAGTACTCTGGGTAAGGTGTTGCAAAATGTGACCCCCCCAAATGGTTTGAGTGGCCCCACCTCTACAGCATTGACAGTTGTAGCCTTACTGCCTTCCCTCTTGGTGTGGCTTTGCTCACTGCTTGTACCTTTTCTCAGCAGATGTTCAATGTTCCTAGCTTCTCCAACTTCCTGGGGTCTCCACTGCGCTTTCAGCATTGCTTTCACAGCTTTATGCATTTCTCTCTCTGAAGAACACTACATGGCCTCACAGGCCTTCCTCTGAAATCTAACTGGAAGGCTCCCTGAACCCATGATTCTTGCATTCTGCATGCTCATAAAACCCACATCACGAGGATGACCCCAAGGCCTGTGACCACTGAGCAGCAGCCAGCTACCCTTGGATCATGGCTGCAGAGGCCTCTGAGTGCCTGCATGGCTGAGCACTGTGAATAAATACTAAGGAAACAATTCCCTAGGTGGCCCTTTTTGAGCATGGTGCCCTGGGTCTCTCTTCTCAAATGAAAATTTATTGCTTTATAGCCTATGATGGGTGGGGTCTTGTGGATTTCTCTGATGCCCTCTAGTCATTTTTCCATAATTCTGGCACAAGCTACTTGACTTCTTTTTAATGGCAATCTTTTCAGCAACTAAGCTCTCCTCAGCCAGAACTTTACAGGCCCCTATTTACAGGCCTCAACCTTACAGACACTTCCTTTCTGACCACCAGAAAACATTTTCAAATAATTCAGTTCTGATTTTTGGTCCTGCCTCTCTCAGTAGATATGTACAAAAGTAGCCTGCAAAATGCACGCCAAATCCTCAACATTCGGCTGCCTAGAAATTTCCTCCACCAGATTAATTAGTCCACTACCATTAACCTCTATTTCTTGTAAAGTCTCTGGACATGGGCAAAATGTAGACAAATTTTCTTCCAGAACATAACACACATAGCCTTGAGTCTAACTGCCAATGGAGTCCTTGTTCCCAACTGAAGCCTCCTGAGCCTGGTCTTTACCATCTGCATTTCTATCAGCATTCTGGTTTTCTGAGCCCTGACTAGAATCTTCCATCAAGCTCTACCTACAGCATTCTAGGGTTTCTCTAGTTAATATCTCTACACACTTCCAAATTCCTCTCTTAAACAAGTTGCAAATGTTTCTGAACCATGCAGTCAAATATACATCAATGACCCAATTTCTCTGGTACAGCATGTTTTCAGTCCATACTTGATGATCTCCCAGGCAGGAAGGGCATAGTGGAAGGATCTGGTGGAAGAAAGCTGCTCAACATCCGGGTGTCAAGAAAGCAGAGAGAGAAGGGAGGAACCAGGGAGGGCAATATACCTCAGTGACCGCCCCTTCTGACAGGTCCCATTTCCTAGTAGCACCCAATAATCCAATCACTTTCCAAATTATAAGGCTTTGGGGGGCCATTGTAGATGGAAACTATTATACCTGGCTAAAATGATTCCCTCTTCATTCCCTTGCAGATAGGGAACGACAAAGTTCAGCCGATGTAGTGTGAGTGGAATTCCTCAGAGAGAGCTTCCTTTCTTGAGTAGAAAGGCAAAACTTTTCTTTGTGAAACCCTTTTCCTGCCCCTTCCCTACAACATGCCTGGAGCCACTGCACCCATCTTGAAGATGAGAGAAAAAGAGCCACAAGAGATGATGACAGAAAGAGAAAATGGATCTTGGGTATCTGATGACATCACTGAACTTTGGATTGTCTAACTCTAGGCTTATTACATGAAGAAAAATAACCTTACGGCCTAAGCTAATATTCCTTGAAGCTAATATTCCTTGACAGTTCATGGTAATGTAGATTTTTGCCATATGAGAATTTTCTTCTATTTCATTATCATACCGTCATCATCATCAGTATCTGTGACATGACCCCAGAATATTCATATCTCTGTTCTATTCGTATGGACTCTTTACCTTAGGGATCGATAATGGAGCCATGGAAGAAACTTATTCAGCAAGAGATCTTCTAGGATCTTCCATTCTCCTGGGGAACTGGAAAAGTCCTAACATCCACTGGAAGTCAGGGGCAAAGAGCAGGCAAAGTTAGAACAGGTATCCTAATATCCTGAAGTGTCTACTAAACAGAAAAGCCCTGAATCACACTGAATCCCTCAGGATATGTTCTCTGGAGGTCTGTAAGTTTATTATTCCCCAATGGTCTACAGGTATCTGGATGATATTAAGAAAGTACCTAGAACGGGGCTAAGGTGAAGGACACTGGTGCAAGGTATCCTGGGTAACAGTATCCACCAATAATTGGAGACTGATGATAAGCAATTATTTTCCCTATAACCTCTTCACTAGTTTATAATGAAAGTAAATTTCTGCCCAAATTTGATCACACATAAAGATTTATTTGAGACTAGGCACAATGCAGCTCATATAATCTAGTCTACAAGTTTAATGAAATTCTAGCTCTTGACCTTTTAAGTATTCTAACTGCACTGGTGCATGCAATGTTGACTTGGAGCAGATGTGACCAAATTCTAGAAACTGGGTTCAATTAACCTAATACTGGATATCAAACTTGTCCAGAACTGAGGACTGAGTCAATGGCCAGAGACAGAACAATCTAGGAATCAGTTTTCACACAATATGCCTAAAGGTATTTGACTCAGGGTTCTCTATATTATTCTGTCTATTCTGTTTATGTAAGCAGAGAGGGAGTCTATGTGTCTAAACGATATACAAAATCTCTCTCTCTCGTTCTCTGACTGTCTTTCTGTCTGTCTGTCTCTCTGTCTGTGTTTCTGTCTTGTGCTGGAGATCAAACCAGGGCATCATACCTGGAAGAGCTCTACCGTGGGGCTATACCCCCAACCTCACCCACATGCCTTTAATATTCCTATTTTCACCAGTTAAGCACTATTTCCAGCATCCTTGATGCTAATTAATTTTGCTAATAAAAACCTTTTTAAAACTTGCCAGCTAGGAATACTCTGATGCTGTTGGGAAATTAAAATAGCTGAATTACCTCTGGAGGAAGAACTGATGACACTTAGGGTGTGAATTTTTGTTTGTGGCGAATAACCACCCTTGGCTATAGTTTAAACTGATTGACATTTACATAATTTTGTACTTCCTAAAGTATGGGGGAGGCTTAAATTGCAGAATTCTATTGAACAGTTAATACAATCAATAAAAGGCAAAAAACTAGTAGCCCTTATATCCTGTTACTCTAGACTTGAAAGTCCTGTCACTATGGCATCTTAGCTTGGTCTTAACTCTACAAACTATCCCAAATCATTATTTTGGGAAGCAACTTTTTCTAAATGAGCCTACTAATATCATCAAAAGTGGTTCCGCGTAGAATGAAAATAGCAAATTTAGTTTATTTTTAGTTTAGCAGATATTTATCTCGGAGCAGTATGTGAATGCAGTATGGCAGGATTGAAAACAGAGCCTCAAACAGTGAAAATCTAGATTCCTGGGAGGCAGTCAAATGCAAAACAAAAAATTGGGTATTAGAGAACATGGTAAATTTTGACTGAGAAGTTTGAAGCAAACCTTATTGCATTATGATCCCTCCTCAATTTTGACCCTGCAATATCTATATTTAGTAGGCAACTCTGACTTCATAACCATTTATGTACCTAAAGATATTGCTACCCCCCACACACTAAAAAGTGGCATACTGTTATCTCACACTTCCTCCTTCTGTAAAAAGCGGTACCTTTCAGCCTTTTATAGCAATGACAGAATGAAAGCCCTTGTAAGAGGGTTAGATATTAAATCAGTTCTCCATGATTATTTACTAACATCATTATGGCTTGATCTCCTAGAATTAAAAACCACTTAGGCCTTCTTGAAACTCTACCTTGGGAATAGCATATGGCTCCTATATTCTGTATAATTAAACTTCCTGGAAAGGAAGGGGCTGAAAAACCATTGACCACCAAATCAATAGATTAACAACAACAACAACAGTAGCAATAATTAACAGGCAAAGAGGTTAAATGGTTAAGTGGTGGTACATCTGCCGATGGGCTCTTCTCTGTGCATCCTACTGTCAAAGGGTGAATACCACAAGGAGTTCAGAAGTACACTAAGCTTGCGATAGATTTGGAAAACCCGAGTTGGTTTAACTGATATAATTATTGTGATTCGTTGAAGTATTTAAAGCACTGTCAGGAAATGTTAAATCTCCCTTCTGAGACTAAGATTAAAAGAAGGTAGGACAGCTAATTTTACATTAAGGCAGGATTAGGCCTGATTAGTATTCGAAATATTTCTTTCCCCATTTTGGGCAGCATTAGATTTTGGCTAGTGAAATATAAATGAGCATCAGTTGTACATGACAACTGCTGCTCCAGACCAGTTAAAATTCCAGGAATGTTCTTTTCTCTCTTAGACCGGCTGCCTGTCTTGTCATCAAAGCCAGCACAGGAAGCCCTGTGGAGAAGGCCCCTCTAAGCCTGAAGGATTAGAGAGATAGCTGTTTGTTTTGTGAAGACCTGAATCACTATCGGGGCCATTACAACATTTCAAGCTAGATCACAGTCATCTAAGTCACTCTGCGTTTTGCTCAGAGGCACTTGTTGGTGCTTCCCCTCACTACTTCTTCCTGCTTGGGGTAGAGACCAAAGAGGTTAAGAGAAACATACAAACCTCAAATGTCAAAGTCACAATAGTAAAGATGGCTGACGCTCCCAGTAAATCTTTGTATTCATGATTTAAAAAAAAAAAAAAAAACTGGGTAAAGGCTGAAAATTTTTAATGATTCCTCAATCTGTTCTTGGAGAGAAATGTAATCATCATTAGCCCTTAACCACCATAATGGGTTCCTTGAAACAATTTCTTGGCCAAAAGGAACATTTAATTATATACAAACTACGTAATTCCAAAGATAACATTGATTTGGTTCTTTCGAATCAAGGTCTTTATCTTTCCTTCAGTGCAGTATAGCAATAGGTAACCAGATTCATGTGGGACATCCGCCTCTCTCTAACACTCTCCCAACCCAGTCTTGATTTCAAGATCTTATCTATAAGATTGGTTAGAACAAAGACTTCACTAATTGAGCAGTCCACCCTAAGATTACGCTGTTAGCCTGGGGGGGGGGGAGTGTTTCATTCCATTAATGTATTTGACAGTAATTGGTGGAAAGTCTATCTCTACCCACTTATATGGAAAGAGACACCGGATTTACCTTAATTTGAACTTGACAGTTATACCACAATTTAGACTGGCTAGCCCCAGATTTTTCTTTGTTAGTGAACTTGAAGAAACCCCCTTTTAATGCTTTCAAAGACCATTCAGTTTTTATCTATTGCCCATGCAAATGTTTTGTGTTTACCTAAGGCTCTAGCTGATAGAACCAAAGTGCTTAGGAGATTTTGGATTGTTTCTGCTTTTCACAGCCTGGCCTGCTCTTTGCTGTATGAGTGGAGCATGAAAGGTCAAAGCAAATCAATCCTGGTCTGGCTTTGTGAAAAAATGTGAATAGAAGGTAGTCAGTCACGGTAGCTCCCTTTTGTGAGAAGGTTATTAAAGTTCACCGGAAAACAATTTCCCAAATCTCATATTTATAATTGAATACTGCTGTTGTGGCGATTCAATGAGACGAAGTATGTGAAAGAGCTTCGTGAACTCTGTAAAATAAAAACTCTGAAAAAGAGCCACAAAACTATTAAATGTGGTGCATGCTGAAGAATGGGATTCTGGGCAAACTTCTCTGTCTAATTTATACCTTCCTCTAATATAAAAGCTACAAGTATGTTTTACTTATCAAATCAGCAAACTATATAAGGATTTTTCCTTTCTTATGTGTTTTCTGCAAGAAGAAATGTAATAAGATGCTACCTTTTACCACTATAACGTGCTATCCTTTGGACTTCAAATGACTAAAGCGAAGGAAAAATTATCAGTTTCTCTTCAAGGAAAAAAATTGAATATCATTTATGTAGATGAAGAAAAATGGTACTAGATTTTTCTAGAATCATAACTTTCTGTGTAGTTATAATTGGGAGGGGGGTTAATGGGGATTAAACCCAGGAACTCGTACATGCTAAACCCAGTTCCTCCACTGAGCAACACCCCCAGACCTGTACTTAGAATTCTGAAGTTGCTATTAACAAAATTTGTAATGAGGTCTTATTGTGCTCTTATTTTAGGGTGTAAAAATGATACAATCATTAATATCCTAGGGAACCCGAATTGAACATTGGGCCATTCAGGTCACCAAGAGAATTGTCCTGTGGTTCAATGTAAACATGAGGAGGAAAACTATAGACCTCACAGGACAACTTAATGAGGCCTCCTCAGTGAAGGGGACAGGCGCCTCTACCTCCTCCCTCTTCCGTGTCAAGTCCTGGCCCTGCCGTTCTCCTGTTCTGAGCGCTTTCATCCTGAGCTGGGCAGCCGATCTCCTTTGGACTTCAGAATCTTCAGCAGATTGGAGTTCCAGTCTAACTGCCATTTCTGAGTTGTTTGAGGTAAGATTTGTGCTCTGAATTTATGGAGCCTCTTTCCTCAGAAGAGTGTAGGAATGAAATTCCCCAAAAGGGATGTAATCATTATGTAGTGAAAACATGTAGTAATAAAAATAAAACATGAGAAATAATGAAAAAAACCTGAGTAACAACTGCAGAAACCAAGGCTGTTTATGTGTATTGTGCTGTGTTCATTTATTTGCTGTGTTTTGAAATTTTGTATATTTCAAGTGTACAGATGTTTTGATAGTAAAGCGATTATTAGAATAAAGCAAATTAACCTAAAAAAGAAATGACATTGGCAACAAAAGTAATCTAGAAAATGTATGTCTACAAACAAACCTAAGATGGAATATTACTTTCTGCTTTTCCCCTTGTCTGCCAATGTTTAGGCGACTTCTATCCCATTGCAGTAGGATCTTGTTTTTTTTGTAGTTAACCTGATAAACTAAAGACTGCTTAAGTGTCTGGGGTGCTAATGAGTTGACTTAGAACCCACCTCAGGTAATATGTTTACATTCCAAAGGGACTGAAAGAAACTTTTGACTTAGGTTTGGGACAAGGAGGAGAGTGTGGGATTCATGTCTAATACATACTGAGTGTCTTGCCTGTGTGCCCAACACCCTGACAGGAACGCTATACTCCTCAGCCGTTAAATGCACACAGCCAACCTACAAGGTATGTACAGATACAAGATTTCATAGCAAGTACCACCTATAGGTACATGGGTCAATTGACCAGGAAAATTTTAAAGTTAAAATATGATGAGGACAGGAGTTAACATCATGACTGTGACCTTGCATTTTAGGAAAAAGGCTGTCCCTTGCAGCTTAATTATATCATTTAGTGCTTTATTTATATTAATAAGAGGTAATATGGATTATAAGAATGTGTGTATAACCAAAGACTAATAATAGTGGTGAAAGGGGTAGGAGAAGAAGATAAAGTTTCTCTCTCTTTTTAAAAATTTTCAAACATAAAGATGAAAGAGAAAACTATAGCAAAACTCCAAATAGTAGAGTCAATCCAGATTCACCTCATTTATTTATTAATTTATCGAGATTTCCCCTCATTTGTTTTATATATTCTGCCTTTTATTCTGAAGAATGTTGAAGCAAATCAAAGATTTCATGTTATTTCAGTCTTGCCAAATGATGATGAAAGATAATAATTTGTCTTTAAGGAAGAAGTCCTTCAACAGCTTGGATTAATTGATAATCTTAAAATGTAGTTTGTTGCAGGAAAGTCAGGCTAAAAGCTTAATCTCCTACCTGAGCTGTCACTTGTCACAGTGAAGTATCACACGCAAGTTGCTACCGATGGCGATCCAGGAAACTCTGCGTGTGTGTGTGTGTGTGTGTGTGTGTGTGTGTGTGTGTGTGCGCGATTTCATTTTGACTTTGCTTTTGTTATTTTGCCTGCTCCTCTCTGAGTATCATAATGGTCTCATGCGTTTTCTGCATTTTTAGTGTTGTAGCAGACATCATTTATAACCTACCAATATCACCTCAACACTCACCGTTTCTGCATATGAAGACGCAAGCACCTGAAACCGGGAAGGGCCAGAGAAGTAAAACACTGGAAGTGTCCTTCAGTTAATAATGTGGCAAGACCAGTCCCAGGTGCCCACAATTATCAGCAGACTTGCGCCTTGTTTGCCCACTAGTAAGGTGCCTTTTAACATACCTCATACCACTGGACAGAGTCCTAAGGGGACCCCAAGCTGAAGATGGGAAAAATTGATTCACCCCACCCATGGAATATGTTGCAGGTCACTGACTTCCTTCCCAGAAAAAGACTTTTCAGAACACATCAACAAGAGGCATAAACAGATTTATTAGGGAGAATTTTAAGTACACACTCTAAGAAATAGGATACAGGCCCAAGAGAGAGAAACAGAGAGAGAGAGAGAGACAAAGAGAGAGAGAGACAGGCAGACAGGGAGACAGAGAGGGAGAGACAGAGAGTGAGAGACACAGAAAGAGAGAGGCAGAGAAAGACAGAGAGAGACAGAGGGAGAGACATAGAGAGACAGAGAACAACAGAGAGAAACAGAGATGGAGAGAGAAAGAGAGAGACAGAGAGACAGAGAGTGACAGACAGAGACAGAGAAAAACAGAGAGAAATGAAACAGAGAGACAGAGAGAGATGGAGAAAGACAGAAGAAGAGAGAGAGAGACAGGGAGAGGGGTGTATTATTTCCTGGAACTGGGAACTCTTACATTTCTCTTGAGGTGGTGGAAACATATGGAAAAGACGGCCCACCCCCCAGAGAAAAATGGCCCATTATACAGGTGAAACACATGAGACTAGGTTTGCTTGCTGTTGTTAAGATGGATAACAAATATTCTTTGGCTTCTCTCAAACTGTTTATCTCATGTCTTAGTTACTTTTCTCATTGCTGGGACAAAATATCCAACAACCACAAGTTAACGAAGAAAAGGTTTATTTCAGCTCACAGTTTGTAGAAGTTTCAGTCTATAGTTGGCTGGCTCCAAGGCAGGGTGGCCTGGCAAAGGGGCATCGCAGAGGAGAAACAGTCCCCAGAGTCACAAGAAGAAGGCAGCAAGCCTGCCTTCCCTCTCTCCCTTTACATTCTATGTGGGCTATATGCCTACTGGTTGGTGCCACCCACACCCAGCATGGGGCTCCCCATTACCCACACCCAGGGAACTATGCTAAAACAATCAGTGGACTAATTTAGAACCACGTGCCCTCAATCCCAGGATCACACACCCTAGATCCAGCCAGGTTTGAAGAGCCCCACCCATGCATGAGGTTTTGGGAGGACATCTAGACACAAGCCAAACATCTTAATATCAGGTTTCCACTCTTTAATTTCTCACCTGAGCTCTTTCATTGATTTACAATATTGCTGTGGAATTTCGGGTACGATGGGCTTGGAAGGAAAGAAGCATAAATTAACAAAGGGAATGCCAATATGGATAGCCTTAGGTAACTATGTCCTAGAAGTTGCAGTTCTCTTAAAAGTACAATTTTTTAAAATTATGATTTTTTCCTTGTCTCCTTTCTACCTATCTTAATTTCTTCTATCGTACTTCACCTTATACTGGCTTCCCACCTTTTCCTGTCTTGCTTTGCCATTCGTTTACTTCTCTCCCCTGGGATTATTTCCCAGTAAACCACAGGCCCTCAAATCTTTGCCTCAGGAGGATGCAGTCCAAGAAATTTCATCCAAGAATGGTTACAGAAAGCATACACTCAGCCTAGGGTGCTGATCGGAGAGATGGGGTCAATGCCATCCCTGGTAAGTGGGGCAGTGATTACCTCTGGCATGACGTAACATCCATTTCTCAGAGTTCATTAAGAAATTAGTGACATGTGTGGTGGATTGAGATGAAGAATGTGTGGAAGGGGATGTGCTGGCTCGTCCAATAGCTCTTGTGCCTGAAAGATACGGGGCAGGAGTAATCAGCAAGATGGAGCTATTATTGGCTGTTGTTAATGTCCACGGGAAGGAAGAAAGTAAGAGTCAGGGCAGTAATCTATCAACTCAGGGCATTGTCTGAAAGCTGGAATACCTCAGTGGAAGGGTTTAAAGAGACCCTCTTCTCTCACATCCATAACACCACCGAAAATCAGCCCCCAAATTTAAATGTAAGGCTGGTAGGAACACAAAGAACTTGAATTCACAGCTCCGAGGTTTTCTACACTAAAATTAGGATCCCAAGACCTAGGATGAGAATTTCTGGGTGAATGTGCTTAACTGAGCACTGTCAACATCCAGGGAGTCTTCTGAACCCTGTAGACAGCTGGGTAGTTCTCTCCTGTTGGCCACTGGGAAGCCGCCTTCTGTTTTCTGGACACCACAAAAAATCCTCCCCCGAGATGATCGCCCTTTCTGATGATGTGTGTTTTCCCTAAGATCTCTACTCCTATCCTGATTCCTTTCATTGCTTCTAGACTTGTGTTGTCCAATCCAATAGCTTTTAGCTACCTGTGACTGAAAATCGAGTGAAATAAATTTGAGTGAAACAGTGAAACAAAAGGAAAAATGTTTTTCTCTGTCACACTGCCAAATTTAAAGTATTTGGTAACTGCCTGTGGCCAATGACAATAGTATTGCAAACGGTAGATTCTAGAACATCTCTATCATTGCAGAAGGTTCTGTAGTCCAACACTAATCTAGACTAGGCACTAGCAAACTTGTTAAATGTTTTAGTCTTTGCGGCAAATGGTTCCCCTTGCTGCTGCTCTGTTCTTCCAACGTAGCATGAAAGCAGCCATGGACTATATATAAGCAAATGAGTGTGGCTGTATTTGTTCATTTTATATAATTTAGGTGTCTAGCCCACGGGTTCTAGTTTTCCAACCCCTGGTCTATTACAAAACCTAGACCGAATTCTTAGCAGGGTGCACATAGGAAGTATTGTCCATATAATGGAAAGAAAAGGAATTATGCACCAAGGACTCCTGCGCCTGCAGACATGCTTGAGGATATTAAGCCTGGGAATGTAATTTGAGCTAGCTCGGAAAGAATAAGGTTGGACAGTGAACAGTAGTGATATGAGCACAGGCAAGATTTAAAATCCTGGCAAGGACTTCTGGAGCCAAGCCTAATATATTGCAGGAATGGCACCTTGATGCTCAAGCCGACCTTTTTCTGGAGGCCTGTAGTAAATGATGTGGAGATGCCAGAACTGTTCTGGCAGCGTATTAAACAAGGGTCAAAAGGATCAGAGATGTGGGCATTCTGAATTATAATATCACACCAAAAAGCTCAGCTGTCTTCGCTCTCTATGAGCACTCAGAGGACGTCCCCCCACTAAAGCAGTAAAGAATGAGGGGTGCTAATGCTCCACGTCATTTGTGGGATGGAAAGGGAGGTTGTTACAAGCCTGGGCTATTTAGTATCGCTTCTGGCGTACAAGAGACCAGGTGGCAGAATGTAACCATCAGGAGTAGTTTCCATAATGCAGTTTCCATAATGGGCAGCATAGCTGGAATGACATTAAGCAAACTTTTACAGAAATATGGGAAGAAATGTAATAGGACTTGACATTTCTACACTCTTCTTAGGTTGGGCAGCTGATGATGGCCTTGTTTGACTTATACAATCAAAGAAGACAGACAACCAATTGTGGGTGAGCAAAAGGCTAGTGTCAAATGCCGTATTGGAAAATCATGATCTCTCCCACAGTTCTCAGACCCTAACTGAAGGGAAGGCTGTTTTCCTCAGAGGAAATATGCTGTGATGCTCCCAGATATGTGTACAATAGCTAATTTTCTTGCATCATTCCAATAAGATTTAGGATTATTTACAGATAACTGCACACCTGCGGAAAGCTGATCTTTCAAGGGCACTTGGGTACTGGATTATAGAAACCAAATGCATATAGGGGCTTGGAAGTCATATGACAAATTGAGTCCCATCCTAGGTCCACATCACAGTGAATATATTGGATCTGTGGCCCCACTCCATGATGGCTTTTTATAGTCCCTAAAATACACCCAAATGTAGTTACCTAGAAGCTGATAGACTCTCACATACATTACTTGATTAGTTCTGATCAGGGAAGTTGATGGAAGTGTGGCAGGCAGATAACAGCACTCCAAAGATGCCCAGGTCCTACTTCCTGTGATGTTAGATCACATCATAGAAGTTGTGGATGGCAATATAGTTACTAATCACCTAACCTTGAGTTCAAAAGATTACCCTGCATTATCTATGTGGCTGAATGTCATTGCAACTTTTTTTGAAAATGGAAGGGCGGGTCGGAGAGGAAGTCAATCAGAGAGATGACTGACAGCACAGAGATGCCGGCTTGGAAGTCGGAGGAAGACGTCCCGAGGGAAGGAAGGCAGGCAGCTTCCGGAAGCTGGAAAAAGGCAAAGAAACGAACTCTTCCGTGAACCTCAAAATGAGCGTAGCTCTGCCAACACCCTGATTCTCTGTCTCACCAAGGCCTGTTTTGGACTTCTGACCTCCAAAGTGGTAGGATTTATTTTTATTGTTTTAAGTTTTAAATGCATGGTAGTTTGTTACTAGGGCAACATAAAATGAATGTAACTGCTGCCTTTCAATCCCAGAAGCAGCTGAAACTAACGAACTGCCAGATCCCAGGTGGACGGCAGAGCTGAGTGTAACTCTCGGAAATTTAAATGCTGCTGAGTGCTGTGCCACGTTCTCCTTTAACTCCCTGGAATGGTCCCTGAAAAAATCAAATGGATCATGGTGAGGATGGTAAATGACCGTAAACTAAAACAAGGAGGATCGCCAGTTGCAGCCACTGTGCCAAATGTGGCCGATACCTTCACTGAAACAGATGAAACGGCCTCTGGCCCTCGGAATGCCACTTTTGATCTGGTGGATGCTTTACTTCCCTGTCATGAAGAAGGATCGAAAGGAGGCCAGATTCACCCAGGAATGACAGCAGCACCCATTCATTGCAAATAGGCCCCAGGGACGTGCTACTTTCCAAAGAACACCTTTTGGAAGCTAGAGTGGGGTGTTCATTTGGCTGGCTTTGGGATCTGCCTGGGGAATTGGTAGAGATCACCTTTGGGAGTGTCTGGGCAGTTGTGGAGGGGTTCCATGACCCCTCCATGGAAACTATCTGGTTCCTCGCCCCTTCCTGTCTGACACTGTTTCTACCCCTCCTCTGACTCTCAGCAGGAACCAAGTAGCTTTGCTCAACAATCCCCTTCTGCTATGATGCTCCTTCCTTGGAATCAGCTGACCACAGACTGAATCCCCTGAACCCATGAGCCAAATTAAACCCCTCCTCCTTTAAATTGAGGATGTCAGGTATTACATCTCAGTGGAAAGAAAACTAACTAATACAATCACATTAGGGCGACACATAAATGATATCATTGTAACAAGACCTCATGAACAGGAAACAGCAAATATTCTCAATACCTTGAAACATATGCTTCCAACATGGTCATAAATGCATCTTTTGAAGAACAAGGACTCCTCACATTGGTGATGTTTGAAGAATCTAGTTGTGTGGTGTTTGCTGGGACATTCTGTCTGATATAAAAGACAAGTTATTGCCTTGAACTTTCTATCATCAAAAAAGGGATAGTCCCCTCAGAATTATTTGTTTAAATTTTCATATAGTAAAATATATAAATATTAAATATATGAGAGAGAGAGAGATCACCCATATCAAGAACATTTCTTTTTTCCTGGAAAATTTTCTTGTGCCTATCTCTGTTAATAACTGCCCCCAAAAGTAACACTTGTTGTAATGTATATCACCATAGATTAACTTGCTCTGTTTTTACTTCATCTAAATGGAATAATAGTGTATGCAAATTTTGCTTGTCTTATTTTACTCAACATGGTGTTTTTGAGATTTGTGTAGATTTTTTGTTTCAGTGATTTGTATACTTTTTCATTTTGACATACTGTTTCATTGTATGTATGTATTGAACTATATTTTCATCTATTCTTCTGTTGATTTCAGGCTATTTTCAGTTTCAGGGTACCATGAATAATGCTTCTGTAACTATTCTTCAATACGTTCATTTGTGGACATGTGTTCTCCTTTATTTTGGGTGTATAGCAAAGAGAAAAATTGATCATCATAGGGTGAGCATATATTTAACCTTATTGAGAACTGCCAAACAGTTTTCCAAAATGGTTTTGTATTTCCACTGGCAACCTATAAGAGTTTCACTTGTTCAACATCCTTCCAACATACTTCATTTTATCAATCACTTTGATGTTTAACTATTCTTGCAGATATGCAGTAATTTTTCATTGTAGCCTTAATGATGAATGAGGATGTTCAGTGCCTTTTCATATGTAATTAACTATTTGGGTATCTTGTCTTGTGAAGTGGCTATTAAGACATTTGTCTGTTGCTGTGTTGGGATCTTAGCCTTTTTCTTATTGGTTTATAGTCAATTTTATATTCTGGATAGTAATCCTTTACAAATATATGTATTGCAAATATTGTATCATAACCCAAGGCTTTCACTTTCTTAAACATGTCTTTTTGATGAGAAATTTTAAATTTCAATGAAGTATAAATTTTTGTGGTCAGTACATTTTACATTCTCCCCAAGAAATCTTCCTTCACCCCAAGGTCTCTGATATTTTACTACATTTTCTCTAGCAACTAGAGATTTTATGTCTTTTCATTTAGTCTATGATTAGACCTAAATTAATTTGTATGTATGAGTTAGTGGTCAAGGTTTACTTTGTCCCTATAGGGATATATTCCTGCTTCAGAGTTATTTATTGGAAAGATCTTCCTTTTTTCATTGAAATGCATCTGAGCCATTGTTGGAAATGGATTGAATGTAGGTGAGCCTTCTTCTAAACTTCTCTATTCTCTTTTATAGCTAAACATTTCACTGAATTGAATAATTTCATGAGGTCTTAAACTCTGACAATGTAAATCTCCAAATCTCTTCATCTTCATAATTGTTTTGGTGATTCTAAGTCCTCTCCATATCCATGTAAATTTAAAAACCATGATGTCAATTTACATAAGTAAATCTTGCTGGGGTTTTGATTAGGATTATATTAGTTCATATATAAATTTGGTGAAGTTAATAGATTGGCTTTAATAGATTATAGATTCTTTTCAAAATTATATATAATAATATCATATGCAAGCAGTTTTACATTTTTTGAATCAATATTTTTCTCACTTCATAACATTGTCTAGGATCTCAAATACCACGCTGAATAAAAATAGAGATAGGGTTAATCATTGCCTTGGTTACAGTTAAGTGTTGTCAGATTTATCAGTCTGTGAAGGGATCCCATTCCCAAACTTTGGGGAAAGAAGCACTGAGCCCACTCAACATACCAGCTCTCTGAGTCATCTGACAAACAGCTTGGGAAATATTCCCAAATGGATCTATGCTGCCTAGGTTTCTATTTCCAGCCTACAAACCAGTAGTGTTATCAGGAAGTAGTGGGCCCTTTAGGAGGTGGCACCTCGAGGAAGGAGGTTAGGTCACTGGGGTGTGCCCTTGAAGGGGATATTGGAATCCTAGCCCCTTCCACTCCCTCTTTGTTTCCCAGCTGCCATGAGGTGAGCAGTACCCTCCGATACACCTCCACCACAAAGAACTGCCTTTCCACAGACCTAAGGACAACAGGGCCAAGTATCTATGCACTAAAACACCAGAAACAGTGAGCCAACATAGATCTTTCTTCCTTATAAGTTGATTTTCTTGAGTATTTTGTTACAGTGATAGAAAGCTGACTAACATAGGTACATTTTCTTATGAGTGATGAACTTACATTGAAACATTGTTATCAACCAAAGTCCATAGTTTACATTAGTGTTCATTCTTCATGTTTTATATTCCATGGATGTTGACAGATGTATAATGGCATTTATTCACAATCAGACACAATAGTTTCATTACCTTAAAAATCCTCTGTGCTCCACCTATATATATCAGTCAGTGTTCACTAGAGGAGCAGATTCAGTATGATATATTATATTTAAAAGGTGGGCTTACAATGGTTGCCTACAGAGTCAGCTGTGAAAAAACGCAAAAGGGTCACCTGTGTGCTGGAGAGTTGAAGGATCTACTCAAAAGCCAAAGACCTGGAGCTCACTACAGAGGCTTGTGTGAGTTCCTGTCAGGAAGCTGAAGAGTCTGCACTGGAAGCCTGAAGATGGGGGTACAAAGGTGATGGTGAAGACTGGCGCTCCTCTAAAGAAACAGAAGCGAGACTTTTTTCTTCTTTCCCTTTTTATTCCATCCAGGCTACAAACCTGTTGGTTGGTGCCACTCCCAGGCCAAGTCTCCCTCCTCAGTCAGTCCATTATCCAGACTTACCTAGAACTATGCTAAGCCAGCTGGGCGTTTCCTTCTCAAGCTGACACCACAATTAACTATCACAATCCACCCTTTGTCAATTTGACAACCACACACGTTTCCTTAAATCACAATTAGTCTCCATATACAATAGCAAGTCCACAATCACACCTAATATGTACAACTATCCTGTATAGAACTGGAAGGACTCCAATTCCTTCCTCAGAATAAAAGGCGAGTTTCTCTTTGGGTGATGCTTCCTCCTAGCATTTCATAACTTAAACATTAAAACACAGGCTTAACCATACTTAAGAATCAATATTAAGCCTACCAACACTGTGCTACAAATGAAGCATATTAACAAAATAGGAGAAAATCATTACATTTACAATCCTACTTTCTGTTACTGGTGATGAGGTCATAGCTGGTGTTTAGAACTGCCTTCTTCTACTGCCCACTCTGTATTCCCTCAGCCTTCAGCAAGCACCTCAGCGGATCTCAGTTCAATCCCTGGTGAGGTGACTCATATCTTCATTCCTGAAGGCTCTGGGCCATCTGTCATCCTGGTGGGATTGGGTTGTTTTAATTTCCCATTGACCTTAACAACAGGACATAGTAATACTAGGAGGTGTCCTAAGGGATATCCTGCACTCCAAGTATAATCTTCCTTTCCTCCTTCATGGAGTAATTTCCCCTTATATAGATCAACCATATCTGCCAACACCATAATTCCCTTTTTTGGGGAAGGCATGCTGGGGATTGAACTCAGGGTCTTGTGCTTGCTAGGCAAGTGCTCTACCACTTAGTTAAATCCCCAACCCCCATAACTCCCTTTTTAGCTTGTTTACTGAGAGGCAGGAGGAGCCTAAAATGACCAGGGGGAAGTCTTAGCTTCCAGTTCAATGGAATCACTATTGTGCTTCCTGATATAAGTTCCCCTTTCTGGAACTAAGACTTCTAGGTCACCAGAGGATGAGGATGCAGGAACAGGGAGCAGAATTTTGTTAGTAGGTCACTAGGGGTCATGCTGAGTAGTACCAGTCCCACCTCCACCCCTTGATTGCTGAATCTGAGAGTCCTGACTGTAGGAGACACAGCCACCTGTATCGGATGCTGATTCAAGGCATATACAGCCTTTGGAAGAGCCTTGCCCTGTTCCTGCAAGGTCCTTCCACCTAGCTGGCACTGTAACTGCATCTTCAAAAGGTTATTCCACGTTTCTATGAATCCAGCTGCCTCTGGGTGGTAAAGAACATGGGATTGCCTCACTTCTTTGGCTGTGAAATGTGTTCTTTGGTTGGAAGCAATGCTGTGTGGATAAGACATCCTGTAAATACATGGACGGGAGTTTTGGGAGAAGCATTACATGCAAGGAAGGGAAGTCCACACCCAAAATAAGTGTCTGCGCCAGTAAGGACAAAGCACTGGCCTTTCCATGATGGAGGCAATCTAATATAATCAACCTGCCACCATGTCACAGAATGAGTATCGCAGGTGCTACACATTGAACTACGGGATTTAATGTTTGCTCCACTGGATTTTGGTCTTGCTTTGATTCCATTCATTTCTAACCCCCTTTTGGAGTGGGAATGTTTATCCTGTGCCATCGTGTGTTGGAAGTGTTTAAATTTCTTTTTTTTTTTTTGACAAAGCCTCACAGCTAAGAGTTTGCCTTAAATCTCAGAGGAGACTTTGGACTTGGACTTTTCAGCAGTGCTGAAACTGTTAGCACTTCATCAACTCTTATAATGACTCAATGCATTTTGTATAAAGGGATATGCATGAGTCTTTTGGCGGCCAGAGGAAGAATGTTATGTGTTATATCTAGCTGTCCCTCCAAAGCCTCATGCGCTCATAGGTGGGGCTTTAGGGATATGACTGGATGGTGGGTGCATGATACTCATGATTGGCTTAGTCACTGATGGGTTTGTAGCTGGGTGTGATGTTGGAGGTAAAGCCTGGTAGGAAAAGGTGGGTCATTGTCTGTGTGGCCTGGAATGGTATATGTCTCTCCTCCTCCCTTGATCCCTCTCTGCTTCCTCCTGCCCTGAGATAAGCAAGCCTCCTCAGCCGTGCCCCGTGCTTTGGAGCCAGCCAGCTATGGACTGAAGTCTCTATAAGCTGTGAGCCCAAATAAACCTTTCCTCCTTTAAATTATGGATGTCGAGTATTGTGTCTGAGCAACAAGAAAATAACTAAGACAGCCTATTTCTCCCTTCCCTCTTCCCAAAGCTCTGGAAAGCACTGATCTTCTTATTAACCTCAAAATTTTGTTTTATCCAAAATGTCACAAGGTAGGGATCATATATGGTATTATGTAGCCTTTTCAGGTTGGCTTCCTTCACTTTGTAGTGTGCATTTAAGACTCCTCAATGTTGTTTGGTGGCTTGACAATTTACTTTTTTTGCATCAAATAAAACCACGTTGTCTGGACATACCAGTTTATCCGTTGACCTACTAAAGGACATCATGGTTGTTTCCAAGTTTGGGCAATCATAATTGAAGCTGTTACGAACATCCATGTGCAAATGTTCTATGGACATATGTTTTTTGTCTCATTTGAGTAAATATCAAGAAGCGTGATTGCTGGGTTTTTATGGTAAAGTTATGCTAAGTTTTATGAAAATCTGCCAAACTGTCTTTCAAAGTTGTATGCCATTTAGCATTCCAATCAGCAATTAGCGAGAGTTCCTGTTTCTCCACATCCTCTCCTGCATTTGATGTTTTGGATTTGGGCCATTTTAATTTACAATTTCCGTATAATACATGAGGTTGTGTATCTTTTCATATGCTTGTTTGCCATGTGTGTATCTCCTTTGGTCAGGTACCCTTTCAGGTCTTTGGCTCATTTCAAAACGAAGCCACTTGTTTTCTTATTGTTGTAGACTGAATGTGTTACCCTACAATTCTTAGGCTGAAACCAAATCCGCAATGTCATGGTATCAAGAGGAGAGGTCTTTGGGAGGTATTTCAGTTATATAAGTGAGGACCTTGTGAATTATATTAGTTCTTTTATAAAATAGACTCAGAAAGCTCCCTGTATATGTCTTGCAAATATTTTCTCTGAGTTTGTGAAGCAGAAGTTTTGTTTTGTTTTGTTTTTTAATTTAATGAAGACCAGCTTATCAACTGTTAGTCTCATGGATCGTGTCTTCAGTGTTGTATTTAAAAAATCATCTCCATACCCCAAGTCAGTTAGGTTTTCTCCAGTGTAAACTTCTAGGAGTTTTATAGATTTGTGTTTTACATTTAGGTCTGGGATCCATTTTGAGCTAATTCTTGTAAAGAGCAAAATATCTAGATTCTTTTTTTATTTTTTTCAGTACAAGGTTCACATCTAAGGCTTTGCATATTGTAGGCAAGCACTCTACCACTGAACTGCACCCCTAGCTTTTTAAAAAATATGAATGTCTGAAAACACTATATTTCCTCTAAGATCATATATTTTGAAAATATATTAGAGCACTATGGATGCAAGGAGTTTAAAGGAAGTAAATTCCAGAGAGGATCTGTCTGATGAGAAAACATTTCATTACCTTTCATGAAGGTAAATGAAGTAGAGGCTATTATTAAATTACTTGTTCAAGGTCAGATAGCCTAATTCCCACTTAAGCAAAGAGAAAGAAAGAAAGAAAGAAAGAAAGAAAGAAAGAAAGAAAGAAAGAAAGAAAGAAAGAAAGAAAGAAAGAAAGAAAGAAAGAAAGAAAGAAAGAAAGAAAGAAAGAAAGAGAAAGAAAGAAGAAAGAAAGAAAGAAAGAAAGAAAGAAAGAAAGAAAGAAAGAAAGAAAGAAAGAAAGAAAGAAAGAAAAAGAAAAAGAAAGAAAGAAAGAAAGAAAAAGAAAGAAAGAAAGAAAGAAAGAAAGAAAGAAAGAAAGAAAGAAAGAAAGAAAGAAAGGAGGGAGGGAGGGAGGGAGGGAAGGAAGGAAGGAAGGAAGGAAGGAAGGAAGGAAGGAAGGAAGGAAGGAAAAAAAGAAAGAAAAAAGAAACCAGTGACTTCCTGTTTTCCAAAATCAATGGAAATACTTTAGCTGTTATCGCATGGCAACATTTTGGTGATGTTAACTATAATTTTGAAGATCCTCTGCCATGACTCCCAAGACACCTAACTTTTCCTCTTTTCCCTCTGGCCCTTTCTTCCAAATTCTCTTCTCTCATCTCTTTAGGTGTTGAATTCCTGAGATTTTTAACTTTGTTGTCCTTTTCCCCAGTATCTTCCTTGGGTAATGACATTTCTGCACTCCAGTGACCCAAGATAATGCTGAGGATACTCCAAATTTTCCTCACCACTTCATGTATTTTCTCTAATTGTCTAGCAGCGTGTCCACTCGCACTATGCCACAGCAGCTGAAACTCAACCTGCCTAAAAGTGTGTTGTCCCTGTTTCGAAAGTGGAAATACCTGAAGTTCTCAAACCTGAGAATTGGACATGAGCCTCTCTCCCAGCCTCACCTTCAGCCCTTAATCTCTTCTCTCCATGCATACTGCTAATACCTCATTCCAGCTCTCTCGTTTCTTGCCTGTTAATTGAAGCTCCACCTTAATTTCTTTCCTACTTGTCAGGAATCAGCCTGATTCTTCCCAATCCATCATCTGTCTTACTGTTAGCATAACCTTTCTAAAGTCACATTTGTTTATGTTCCTCCTCTACTTAAAACTTTTTAAGTGCATCCCTGTACAAAGAAAGCACATCTTTTCACACAGGAAACCTTTCAGAAGGTGGATCCCAATTCATTTCTTTTGTGCTTTATCATCTCACTTCCATGAATAATCTATGTCTCTCTCAGGAAACTTTTTGCATGCTCTTCCTGCTCCCTGGGAATTAGGATGCCTCTTTTTGTCCCCATAATCCTGTTGTATTTATTTGTGTTTACTTCTGCCATTCCCTGTGGCGTGGTAGACACCTAAGGATAAGCACAAGTTGCCTTTGGCTCCACTGGCCTCTCTAGTCTGGCTGGCACCTGTGTAATGGGTGACTGAATGGGGTCCCCTCTTGGCAGCTGAGCTTCCTTCTTGACTCTGATTACTCTGATGTTTGTCTGAGACTGTTTTGTTCTTTAGCATGACACCCCAGCTCCTCCTCAATCCTTAGCGGCCCGACTTCCCCATCTATAAGCTGTCTTTCTGTGGTTCCCATGGATTCTGCTACCACCCACTTCCTGAAGTCAGACTTCTTGTCTTTGAAAGGTGAGCCCTGGCCTGTAGTTTGGGCCTCTTAGCAGACAATGTTCTGTCCCCTGAAATCCACAGAACCAGCTTATTTCAGCTTGCAACTCTCCTGGGTGCACACTGAAAATGTTAGGCAGTGTCTGTCCAAAAAGCTGTCCTTTGCCACCCACTGGCCTCTGCTTGCCACTTTAATAGTACAGTAGTTGGTCCTCCGGGACCCAACTGCCTAGAAGTGAAACAGCAGCAAGACCAGCATACCAAGGGCTTGGGATAGCCAGATGGTCATTAATGTATAATTTTTAAGGTTGTAACCGAAGTACATATCCAGTAGAAATACTTGGCATGAATTAAAAGGGGAAATAAGGCAACTTTATAATTAGCAAAAGGAAGAACTGAACATTTCCCATTCCCCGTCCCACAGCTATATGCCTCTGCTACAAGGGGGAAAGTACCAGAAATGCAGAGACAACGCAGAAAACAAGCAGTCAAGAATAGAGGAACCAAGAACCAGGATTCCAGGCAAGGTTATCCGTGGAAGTCACTTTTCAAAGCAGACTCCCCAGAAGGGGCTTCGAAGCCACAGTGGGAGCCTGAAGCCCTGCGACCACCGGGGGGGGGGGGGGGGGGCAGGAGAACTCAGGGAGGCGGGAGGGGACGGGGTGGGCCGACGGCGGACTCTGCAGTCACGCTTCTGGTCTGAGTCCAAGCACCGTTCCACCACTTCCTGGGACAAATCTTTAACTTCCTTTGTCTCCACTTTCTCATGCGCGCTTTGGACAGCTCCTGCTCTATCGGAATGCAGTGAACATTACATGAAACAGGTAATGCGAAGTGCCATCATAATTCAGTAAATTCTTCTTCCTGTGCCAAGACTCTGAGCCCTGAATTAGGTCCAGAAAAACAGCCGGGACGAGAATATACCTACTTTAAATTGCGGGGTTGGAAGGCTCCTTCCGTGGCAGCTGTCTGTTCTCCACTCCATCCCAGCGCTTCCCTAGTTCAGGGCTGCCCTGCAGGCTGGTGTTGCAGGCTGCCATGTCTACGGCATTCTGATTCACTGAGTGAAGGCACGAGGAGATCAGAGGGTGAGAGGAAGGGAAGCCAGCGTTTGTCTGAACAGGCAGTATCTCTGGTGTTGAGTCTTTTCTCTGGAGCTAGAGCTCCCTGGAAAGGCTCATCCTGCTTCTGATTTCCTCTGGCTGCAGTCGCCACCCTCCCCTTCCCCTTCTCCTGGAAGGTGGGAATGGATCCCTGCTCTAGCTAGCCTCCGGGTTGCCTTACTGATTTCCAGGTCTCTCATTACCTGTGCAACCAACCCCTTGTATTAAATTGCCTCTCCTTCAGAAGAGAGTGGTTTCTGTTTTCTGATTTGGATTCAGATGTATACCTGCCCCTCTCCTTGCCCTGCCGTCCTATCCCGGCCGGTGAGCTGCCAAAGTGAAGGGGTACTCTCTGGAGCTTGTGCATCATGAAGAGGCAGACACTGCCTGGCATCACTCCCACCCCTGGAAACTCTCACACTCAGGGCGGGAAGTCCTTTGGTCCACACAAAGGCTGTTAGGCCGCCGAGTCCCCGCGCCTGAGCTGTGTGGGATGATTCCCCAACAGTCCCAAACATTGCTGCTATCAATGTGACAGCAAAGAAATGTTTTGGCAGAAGCCAGTCTGGGCATCAAAATGCCGAGGCCCATATGTTTGTGCTAACTTCCTGCCAAAATGTTGTTGTTCGAGTTATGAAGAGTATAACTTTTTAATTCAGAATAAAAAGGGAACTCTCACCCAAGGAAACATTGTAAGCCAGGAAAAAACTAAACAAACAAAACTGAGTTAAAATAGAATAAAAAAGATAAGCCGGAAGGAACGACTGGGTTGGGGGTGTGCAGGGAATGTATAAAAAATGGGCAATTCCTACTCTCTGCTCCATCCTGGATTTTCAGCCTTCGGACTTAGCCTTGTACAACTGTCTCACCAACTGGCAGAACAAAACTGAAGACAGCAAGCATTTCTGTGTAACTCCGTCTTCTCACCGACCCACAGCCAAAGGCCCTCCCTTCCTGATATTTGAACTCTGCATGTATCTCTGTGTAGGAGCTTGTGTCTTCCTGCTTTGCCTTTCCTGACTCAGCAGTCACCCTCCACCTCTCATCCTTGTCTCTGTATCGGATTCAGGATCGTTACTCTGCCTTCCGCAGAGTGCAGCCACCTCTTTGTCTTCAGGGAACTCTTCTTTGCATTCTTCGTGAACATACCAGCTTAGCAGGCTGGAGCCTTTTGGTCCCTTCCTGGCAAAGAAGGAGAATTTAGCACTTTAAAAATATAGAACAAGAAGGAAACGAATGACAACACCCAGGCAAGAGAGATAACACGAGAGGCTGGAAGAAAAGCAAAATTATCCTTTTCGCTTCTTGTCAGAAATCATAATTTTCAAATTTTAAGGAACATTCGAAAATTTGCAGAAATAAAAAGGAGATGCTTATACGGAATTATGAATACAGGAGTGATTCAGAGATCTCAAGGAGAATTGTTTTAAATGTAGATTCTGTGCCGTTGATCTCGCCAGACGTCCAGGCCATGCTAGAGGTCACCTGCAGACAGTTCCCACTCTCCTGGGGGCATCTATCTTGTTACTTCCCTTGTTACTGAGACAAAATATCCAAGGCCAAAAGTTTAAGGGGGAAAGGTTCGTTTCAACTCGCAGTTTGTAGAGGTGTCTAGCCATAGTTGTGTGGCTCTGAGGCAGGGCGGCTTGACAGAGAAGCAGCTCATGGCAGAGCAGGGAAGGCAGAAGGCAGCGAGCAGCAAGCAGTGAAGCAGGGGCAGTGGCAGCCAGCCTTTTTTCTGTCCCTGTGTATTCCATCCAGGCTACCTTACTTTTGGGTGGTACAACCCACAGCCAGGGTAGAGCACCCGTAATCCCAGCATCGCACGCCCCAATCCACCGTCCCTCAAAACTCCCTGCCTGTGAGCACATGAGGTTTGCAGGGGTCGTCTGGACGCAAGCCATATCAGCATCTCACCTCTCTCCACATGCTCCTGGAGGTGCTCATCCATCCATGAGACAGGCTGAAAGTGCTGGCCAGCAGCGAGCAGGAAAGACCTTCCATTCAGGGACAGGACTTGATGGATAAACACCGTGTTTTTCAAGCCCTAGTGGGACAATTATAAAGTATCTTCTACAGAGTGACAGGGAAGTTCCCAGGCAACTCCCAGTTGCCCATGGAATAAACCAGTCAAGACAATTTCCATTTTCTTTACTTATTTTCCTGCTTCCATTTCCCATTCCTTCCCTGGGCTTCCTGGGATCGCCTCCCAAATCAACTAGTTGCATTGAAATCCTTGTCTCAAGTAGTTCTTTTGGAACTCACCCCAGAGGCGGGGTCATGCTCTAAGACCCTGCATCAGCCCTTCCTACCGCATCCTTCAGCAGCTTTTCAACTGGAGCTGGACCTTTTGAAAGTGATATCAGTAAGAAATATCAAGAGCATAACAAAAAACCTGAAACCTTAACATTAAGCATGCAATTCATGGCTGCCAGTGGTCAGAATTTCTTCCTTTAATTATCTTATGAAGAAAACTCAGCCTTGAATAAGAATACGATAGTCTCAATACATAAAATCTAAAGCAAATTAGGAATGCTCTATTGGGTGTTCAATAAACCTTTTTAGGGGAGGCTGTTCTAGGTCAGGTGTTATGTCGGGTATTATGCTAAGACTTTCTATGTCATGATATTAAACCCTCACGACCATTCTATTATGTTAAATAAGATTAAGCTATTTTAAGCACAAGGGCCTGAGTTCGATCCCCGACACCACCAAAAAAAAAAAAAAAACCAAGATTAAGCTATTTTACAATTGAGAAAACAAAGAATGAATGATAAAGGAAGTAATGGGTCCAAATTCTAGATTTTTTGTGGGTACTCTTGGGTCTGAGATTCTTGGAATGTATGTGATAGAGACTGAGCAGACTATCCCCAAATCCATATGCTCCAAAATATCTCCCAACTTCTCCTACAGTTAGGTTGGAGCTATGTAATGGAGTTCTGGCCAGTGAAGAAAATAACGGAAGCCACTTCCAGTCTATCCCTAAAGTTTTCCAGTGTGATAATCCAGCTTTTACATTTCCTGGCTCCAACCACCTGGGAGGACAGATTTCAAGGTGGCACGACTATATGATGAGGAGGCCCACCTGTCATGCATTGTACATTGTATGAGCTGCAAATTATATTTTTTAACTTTATTGAAAGTTGGAAGGTTTACTATTCTGGAAACGAGGAAGGGGTATCTTTGTTTTCTATTCTATTCTTGAAACCTCAGGACCAGTAAGTAGCATTGGACTAGTAGGAAGCCAGTAGGTGGTGAAGAAACTAATGTTAGGGGTTGGACATACTTTGACTTATGTTATACAGAGACAAAATACTGGGAAAAATTGCTACCCTACCGAGCTGGCATCTCTAAGGGAAAAGGCTGGAATACAATATGTTAGTGTGTGGGTAGGCACTTCTTAGCTGTGTTTGGCAAACTGTAGCAGAGGTAAGTTCAGGAAGGAATTAGCCACTTTGTAAATTAAAATTAAGTCCATAAATCTGACACGTTATAGGATCAAAAAAGTGAACTACTTCTGCATTCCAAAAAGTAAGAGATGTTTAAGAAGGTTTTGAGCAGCAAACAACCAGTAAAATGTGGACAAAGTGAGTCTGAGCCAAGATCTTTCTCTCCAAGCTTCAGGTGGCAACATGCTTATCATGAAGTTGAAAGAAATAGGTATAGAGGTAAGAAAACAAAGAAATAGAGATTTGAGAAGTATTTCTAAATTACTTTGGGTATGTTCATTAGCACATAGAGCTGATTAGAATCAACTAGATCAAAGATGTACTGCATTTTTGAGGGAATGTACCTTCCCCCCAAAACACAAGACCTATGAGCTTGGAATACAAAAGATCTTTTATGGTTTGAGATACAGCAACTGCTGTGCCCCAGTCATCCATAAGCTGAAGCAGGCACTGAAGCCTACAGAGCCTCACACCCATTTCAGATGTGGCTGAAGATGATACATAAGGGAAGACCCTCTTAGGAGACAGAATCAGAGCTAACTAGGGAGCCTCCCTCACCCTGGAGAACAGAAGTCTTCAAAATTTGTCCAGCAGACTTTCAAAGCTCCAAATCTATGATTGCTTGTGCCCCCTTTTCTGAATGGAGCACTGACCTTGGTGGTTCTGTGCATCCATTCCAGCACTCTGCGTTGAGTAGGGCAAACAATTAGTCTTTTTCCAGTTCATTGGCTTTCAGATCATGCAAAACTACATCTAAACGTGACAGAAACTAGTGTATATTATGCAGAGATCATGGACTTTAAGTTGAATGTAGTGGACGTGGGACTGGCTTTCTTGGTGGAAGGGAAAGGTTTTCTATATGCGAAGGTGGAAGGAGCCAAAGGATACATGGAAATTATAAAGCAGACGGGGAGAGTCGTGATGCTGTGTGCGTGGGCTCCTGTGGATTTCCCAGCCTCGTACTGCAATTAGCTGGGGCTCCTATAACTGCATTCTAACCACTGAGTGTAGAAAGGATCACTCCTCACGATTTTTCACATCTTTAACAGTGACCTGAGGCCTCGCTGTCCCGGTTATGAGTAGAAAAAATGAAAGAGGATGACTTCATAAACACTGAACTTTGGTGCAGGAAACAAGCATTTATGGAATTAAGACACTAAGATCTTAAGGTTTATTTGTAGCAGTGTCATAACTTAGTCTCTTCTGACTACTTTTCTCCTATCTGTCAGAGACTATTACTGATACAAGGAATTTTGAGGTACTTTTTCAGCCTAAGGAAATGAGTGGTTTTGAAGCCTTGCCATTCCTGCCAGAGGTTAAAGTGACATATTTGGGTAACCCTAAACAAATCTAGCATGAAGGTGGGCAGAGTTCTTTTTTACTTCATAGTAGAAATTATGGGTAAGATGAAATAAGATTTTAGAGTTTTGAGTTGGCAACTTATACAAACTGAAAATTAAATCCAAAGGTCTATTTCTAAACAATTTTTGGAGAAAAGCTATTTTGAAAAGGTTGTGCTCTGCCATTGCTAAAAGTATTGGTTTAGCCATGCTATTAGATTTTTCTTGCCTCTTCACCATAAAGTTTGTCTTTCTGCTTATAATATCCTCTCTTCTGATGCACAAATCCCTGAATTTTCCCTAGAAAAAAATTTAGTGGTGTTCTTTCATCTTCTGGGTCAAAAGAAAGAGTTACTCAAGAGAATGACAGCATGTGTTCAACAGGAAATGAACAATACGGGGTCCTTTAAGGTGTGAACATATTCAAAGTCTTTGACAATGCCGTAGGCTGACACTGTTACCTGAAATGCTGGATGTTTTTTCATCAAATGATGTAGAGTACCTGTGCACTTACATTTATATGTGGCAGAATCCAACAACAAACACTTAGGAAGAATAGTCTTGTTTCACATTATTTTTTTTTTTTTGCATTTTTTTTATTTTAAACCAAGAACATGTATTGGTACATTTTACATATAATGGTTACATTCATCACATTTATTTTGTACCTGTACATGATGCATCTTGGTTCTCCCCCCTCTTCCCCACCCCTCCCCTCTGTTCCCTCCCTCCCTATTTAGAGCAGGTTTATTCTTAATTTTCTATATTTTCCCTTTCCCTTTTCTTTCCTTTGTTGCCTTTCTGCTTTTCCCCTTCTTTCTTTCTAGTACTCCTCTCCTTTGTATATTATCTTCCTTTTATATAATATCTATTACACCTCTTTGTCCTTATTTACAGTTATGATTTCTCATATTAGACAATTCGATGTGTACTCATGAGTGTCTGGAAACTTTAGCCAGAGCAATTAGACAAGAGAAAGAAATAAAAGGAATAAAAATAGGAAAGGAAGAAGTGAAACTTTCACTATTTGCGGATGACATGATACTCTACATAGAAGACCTAAAAAACTCCACCAAAAAACTGCTGGATTTAATAAGCAAATTCAGTCGCGTTGCTGGATACAAAGTCAACACTCAAAAGTCAATAGCATTCCTATACACAAACAATACACCCACCGAAAAAGAAATAACAAAAGATATACCTTTCACAATTGCACACAAAAAAGTAAAATACTTAGGAATCTATCTAACAAAGGAAGTAAAAGATCTTTACATCGAAAACTACAGCACTCTGAAAAAGGAAATTGAAAAGGATATCAAAAAATGGAAAGACATCCCATGCTTCTGGGTAGGAAGAACCAACATAGTGAAAATGGCTATACTTCCTAAACTACTATACAGATTCAATGCAATTCCAATCAAGATACCACTAACGTACTTCAAAGAATTAGAAAAGACAATCATGAATTTCATCCGGAACCACAAGAGACCAAGAATTGCAAAAATGATCCTAAGCAACAGGGGAAAAGCAGGGGGCATCACAGTCCCCGACCTAAAACTATACTATAAAGCTACAGTATTAAAGACAGCATGGTACTGTTTCACATTATTTTAATTGGCATTTCTTGACAGAAAATTAGGACTATGACTAGTCAGTAGGATATTATAGTTCTTACCCTACAAAGAAGTCAGGAGCAAAGACTGTATATCTGTTACAATAACCAATGTCACCCATATATCTGGAACTGGGCATTTTCCAACTTCAGAAAGCTAACACGACAGCCATGTATTTGCCTACATTAACCAGTTGTTGATAAGGACTGAGATGTTCAAACTGGATTCCACATTCCATTACTCTGTGCTGTGGTTTTATGGCTGATGGTATATGGACAAGGAAGCATCCTGTCAGCCATTAGAATAATGAATGGTTTTCTAGGTATGAAATTAAGGTACATAGCAGCGATTATTTGCTCCAGTCACTGGACTGAGGGCTGCTTTCCAATGACCAAGAAGAATGAAAAAAGTGAGAAAAGGTTACTGTTTTCCCCAGACTCAACGCAGTTTCGCATTCCTTCCCACTTGCTCTGTCAGTACTGTCACCTCCTTACAGACGCCTCTTCTTCCAAGAGTCTACCTCACCTCACAATTTTACTAAAAATATGGATTCCTAATGTGGACACTGCTGGCCCCTAATTAAACCTCCCTTCCATCTGTCCTCAGGTTTGTCATCTTAATGGCCAGTGCTGCCAAGAAAGTAGCCTCCAGCTACAAATATGAATCCCTCCTCCCTGGCCAGGAAGCTATTGTCTTTCATGATCTTGTCCTGGAGAAAAGATCTTCTGGCTACTGCCCCAGGTGGGCCCAGTATGTGGAATACCTTACTCTATTGTCACATTCCCGACTCCCTAGTTAAGACCGTAGTTTTGCACTCTGAGTCCCATAGTCCCTTTGTCTATGCATCTGAGATACTATGCTGTTTATTTTTTGTTATTTATTCATTGCTACTTTCTCACACTTAAACGTAAAATCCACAGAAGCAAAGTGTCTGGCTACGCACTGTGAATCTCCAGCTCTTTGAACTGCGCTTGACATGGAGTACGATTTGGGGAGTGAAAAGCCAAATTAAGCCGAGTTTTTGATTCCATAATCACACAAGGGGCCATAAGGTATGAACAACTTCGGGGGGGCACTCTTAGGAGTGGAAAGAGCCCAGGAATGCAAGGCCAATAATAGGACCAGCTATTTGGATACTGTCTTTAACATTTTAATGTTTTCTCCATCACCAATTTTTTGGATAATCTTTATTTTTTAACTATGACATTAAAATATTATTTGATCCCTGAGATTTTTGTGCCCCCTTAAATTGTGTGCGGCTGAAGAAAGTTTCTCACTGGTCTCCCCTATTCCCGGCCCGGGCAGGGGAACCTAGGACCCTGGAATTAATCACTAAATGTGTGCTGACTGGTCAATTGCTAGAGCTGGCAAAGCCCGCTGCCTCCCTCCACAAGATGCTCCCTGGGTGACTCTGATCACACCATGTCTAAAGAAGAGACTTTCTAAATGCAGTCTGTAAGAGGAACTCCATGTCCATCACCCAGAGAGGGGATTTGGGGTAGGCCACCAGTGAAAATCACGTCGACCATGATGATACTGTCAATGATGGTACTTCAAGTGCCTGTATACATATTGAGGAAATCAGAATATGAAGTCAAAGTTTAATGCAAAAATGACATTTATCAAAATTTTCCTTGACATCTCATGTTAGAGACCAAACAAACAAAGACAAACAAAAACATCAACCTATAGCTCTATATAAGCATAACGCGCCTGGTTTTTCTTCCCAAATCAGAGCAGATTTATTTTTTGTCATGTGTGTACCAGATGAAGTAGCTGGCCCACATTTAAAGGGATGGTGTAGAATGAATACATGTTTTACGGATCTCCCGGGGGCCAAGAGACACTTGTGGTATGAGAAGCACGCAGGGGCTGAGGCTGCCCGAGGGACCGAGAAATTCATAGCTCCTTCCTCAAGCTCGTTTCAAGTCCTGCATTCATTTAGTACCGCACGAATAGATTCTTTCTTTTCTCTGGCCTGTTGGAAGCTTGTGTGGAGCTAGAGTCACCCAAGTTAAAGGTGTTAAAACATAACTCTGCTATCTGGAATGTGTGTAGTAACATGCAGAAATATGCTAGTGGCTTTTATGCTTGCCATTTAGTCTTCAAAACATGCATCTCATGTAGGTCTTTGTGTTCCTTTTAGGGATAAGAACAATGAGGATCAGAAAAGTTCATTTTTTGAAAGTCATATAACAAATTCTAAGTAGGAATTCAAAGACCTTTCTTGTCACCACGCTGCAATACTGTCAGAGTTTGCCTTTCAGTTTCTTCCCTCTTGCCCTCTTTTGCTGTCCTGCCAGATACTACTACTTAGCTTTACCTATATTTTTCCTATACAGTATATAAAAAGACTACCTGGCCTTGAAAATAGGGGGTAATTTTCTTTTTTGCTCTGCCACTGGACTCATTCCTCTTGTTAGGCAAGTTTGTGTTTTTCTCAAGGACTGAGAGCAATTGATTGTAGAATTAGGATTTTAATTTGATCTTTGACAAAGGATCAAAAAGCATGTGTTTCAGGAAAGATAGCCTAGTCAAGAAGTGGTGTTGTGAAAATTGGTTATCTGTTTGTAAAAGAATGAAACTAGACCCATATCTCTCACCATACACTAAATTAAAATCAAAATGTATCAAAGTTCTAAACATTAAGACAGAAACATTAAATCTTCTGGAAGACAAAATAGGTAAAACACTTGAAGACACAGGAGTAGGAAAGGACTTCCTAAACAGAACCTCGATTGCACGAGAAATAGCAACAAGAATTAACAAATGGGATTATATTAAACTAAAGAGCTTCTGTACATCAAAAGAATCAATAGTGGAATGAGGAGAAAACCTACAGAATGGGAAAAGATCTTTGCCAGCTATTTCTCAGAGGACTAAAACCTAGAACATACAAAGAACTAAAAAAAAAAAAAAGAAAAGAAAAAAAAATCGAACCACCTAAAATTAAAGACCCAGTCAAGAAATGGACAGAGAAATGAACAAGACACTTCACAGAGGAAGAAATACAAATGGGCCACAAATACGTGAAAAGATGTTCAACATCTTTGGCCATTAGAGAAATGCAAATTAAAACAACAGTAAGATTCCATCTTACCCTGGAAAGAACGGCAATCATTAGGAAATCAAACAGTAACAAATGCTGGGGTGGTTGTGGAGAAAAAGGAACTTTCTTACACTGGTGGTGGGAATGCAAATTAGTACAATCATTGTAGAAATCAGTATGGAGATTTCTCAAAGGACTGAAAGTGGAAATTTCATAAGACCCAGCTGTATTTTTCCCCTGCTATGTATCTTCCCCAAAGAGCTACAGTCATCATAATGCAGCAATACCTGCATGCCAAAGTATTGGAAGCAGCCTGTATACCCATCAACAGGTAACCGAATAAACAAAATGTGGTATCTATATATTATGGAATACTACTCAGCTATAAAAAATGACAAATTAGAGCCATTTATAGAAAAATGGTTGGATCTGGAAAACATAATGTTGAGTGAAATAAACCAGACACACAAGCCTGAATACCATATGGTATCTCTCATTTGAGTGAGGCAAAGTAGGAAAGAGGGTCTTTTGTTTTGGCTTGTCCCTTGTGGCTTGCTGCTTGCTACTTGCTGCCTGCCGTGGACTGTTTCTCCTCTTCAATGCACCTCTGACATGCCGCCCTACCCTGGAGCCAACCAACTATGAACTGAAACCTCTACAAACTGTAAGCCAAATAAATCTTTCTTTCCTAAACTTTGAGTGTTGGGTATTTTGTCTCAGCGATGAGAAAAGTAGCTAAGACCCAGGGTCTCAACCTATGACTCCAGAAATCATATATAAGGTAGAGACAGATAGTCACACAGCGAGCTGGGCAGTATCCTGGAAGTATGTCCCTCAAATACAAACACAGTTCAATTGAACACACACATCACCACCACACACACGAACAGCATCCCAATGTTCCCAGGGAAAAATAATGACAATAAACAAAATTGTATTTACTTAAACTTCTACCATCAAGAAAAAATATTGTTAAGTAAAATTTCACCACTGTGGTTTTTTCATTTATCTTAACAAAGGGCCCGAATTCAGTAACTTCCAAGTTTTCCTCTACTGCTGTAATTCTTTGATTAAAGGCATGGAGCATTGTCAGGTAAAGGCAAATTTCCACATATCTTGTATTTTCCAGCAGGAGATCAACTAAGCTTGGTGAACATTTTTCAGGGCCAGAGGTATACTCACAGAAGATCTTATTTAAACTAACACTTTCCTGCTTATTCACTACCCTGGATCCAAATAATACTGAGCTACTTGTCAAAAATCAAACTACCTTTAAATGACAAAAACTTTTCTCTGTTGACCATAGTCAATAGAAAATGCTGTAAGTTTTGGTGACAATTTCAACTGTGGTATTACAACAAAACAAAATTAAAAACAAAAACCACTGCTGAAAATTAAAAGCTAATGACTTAGCTTCTCAAAATGTCTATCTTTAAGGCATGGACATGTAAAAGTCTGGTGTGTGTGTGTGTGTGTGTGTGTGTGTGTGTGTGTGTGAGTTCTAGCATGGTTTTTTAAAAAGTCAATCTTTCCCAAATTTAAAGACCCAATCCAAAAATGGGCAACTGAAATGAATAAACATTTCTCAAACGAAGAAATAAAAATGGCAAATAAATATATGAAAAAGTGTTCAACATCACTAGTCATTCACAAGATGCAAATCAAAACAACGTTAAGATTCCACCTCACTCCAGAAAGAACCACGTATATGGGAAAATCGACCAATAACAAATGCTGGAGGGGCTGCGGGGAAAAAGGAACACTCCTCCACTGTTGGTGGGAATGCAGACTGGTCCAGCCACTGTGGAAATCAATATGGAGATTCCTCAAAAAACTAGAACTAGAGGTTCCATTTGATCCAGCTATTCCCCTACTGGGGATCTTTCCAGAAGAGTTAAAATCGTCATACCACAGAGATATATGCACAACCATGTTTATAGCAGCACAGTTTGTAATAGCTAGGTCTTGGAAACAACCCAAATGCCCAACGACCAATGAATG